>JAOEHX010042133.1:0-18353 GCA_025448015.1 Bolborhynchus lineola
AAGTTTGTAAACGCCTTTCAAAAGAAACTCAGCAATACCCACACAGAGTGCCTAGATTACTATGAGACCTACAAATCTTACGTTTTGTGACACTGGAAGTTTTGATGCAAACCAAATTTGTCAGAGCACGTCACTGGAAGGAAAATCACCTCGATTGCAGCGATTGGGTAGAGAGATGAATGGCTGGCAGAATCATGAGCACAAATGCAGTAATGTAATATGCACACAGAAGAATGTCCAGACTTGGCTGCCACAACTTAACTATACCGTGGCTCACTCATTTAAAAATAAATAATTCACCTCTGGATTTTCCTCCTTTTTCTTTTTGGTAGCAGGGGGTCCCTGAGCTGACTCTTCAGGAGGTTTCTTTGTCTCCACTTTACTTTCTGCCTGGGTTTGGACTTGAGGCTGAATAATGATAACCTAAAAGACAATGTAGGAATAAGAGAAATCACTATATGAATGTGGATTTTTCTGCCTGGCAACACTGATTCTTCTTTGAAGGCTACTTGGTCCCCCTGCAGACAACAAATGCAAGTCACAAGCCAAAAATATACATAAAACCCTGAATTGCTAGGTTACGCTTCTAAATCCATACCTCAGTTTTTAAAAATTAATTTTTATTGGTGCATTATGAACCTACTGCAGCCTGAGGGAACCACTTGATCAGTGCCTCTGAAAATTAGGACACTTTCTATTTAGAGGACTTCTGAAGCTGATTCAGCCTAGCTTTAGCACTCGTGTTGTCACTGATTTTAAGGTATTTCCTTTGATTTTATTTTGCTTATAGGTAGAAGAGATGTGATTATTACACATTCAAAACCACAGTCTGATTTCAGTCATACCAGTGTTTTTCAGAATAAACACATGTGGATGGGAAAGAAGATACTCCTCAGTACTACTCATGTAACTGAGAACAGAGTTCAGTCCTCAGCATTTATGTGTCATGAGCAGTGGATGTTCAGTTTTGCATAAACAAAACAAACTATATGTGGTTTAAATTAAAAATAATTCTGGTTCAGAAGCTATTGGAATTGCAACACAGATCTCTTTTACATGCATGTATGTTAGTATATCCAGCTGCTCCTATTTGAACTACCACATGAAGATTTACATAATGCATATAACTCAGAAGCTATTAAACTGAAAGGAATGAAGGACAATTTCTGACCACAGAACTACACATGTGACTTTATACCCATAATCAAAACTTCATGAAGGAATATGGAAGATCTTACCAAGCTCACCTTCTTGATGAAGGTTACTGGATTTGAACATTGGGCTTTTCCATCTATTTCACTGTCAGCTTTCAATCAATGTATTTAATTGTTAGATACTTTATCTCAATTCAGTCACTCTAGAAGATTCAAGGGCATAAAAAGGGATGGTTTTCTTAAGCAACATCCAGTTTAAGTAAGTGAAAAATAAATTATGTTAGAGAATAGGAGAAGAGATGCCTGCTTTTATTTACCTCAAAAGACATCAGGTATTCTTTTTTAGTACTGTATGAGACCCAAAGTAGTAGGAATCTAGTAGCAAATTATAGTGAGTGTCTGCTGGGTAAGTTGTCAGCTTTTATTGAATCTGTTTCTGGTATAATAATAGTGAAGTTCTTGTATTTCAAAGCTGAAAAGCAGTACGAAGAAGAAACAAGTAATTCTGAACTTGTTTTTTTTTTCTACTGATTTATCTGCTGATCAGTTTTGAAATCCTGAGTTTTCATTTCATTTAGTCTTCCCCTGGAAGTGTAGAAGGGAATGCCTGATTATTTTATATACTCCCCTGGGGTCAGTCAATATAACTAGTATCACTGTATAATTGAAGAGGGAGTCCATAGGAAATTTGAGCCTGCACAGAATTCAGGGATATTATTAGTGAGGACTGGTTTAAGGAAATGGAAGATCATATGGTCCCATTAATGTCAGGCTACATAACGATGCATTTTGTTCCCACTAAAAAATATGCTTGTACACAGATGGATGTCTACCAGCATCCATGTGTCCCCCTAAGAATTTTCCCATTGATTTTTCATTATTTTCTTCAAAAAGAACCACTGTCACCACCCTGCACAGGGCTGTGCACTCTAAAGGGAATATTCTTGTTACATCTACAATGTAATTCCTGTACCTGATAACCAAAAACAATGCCATGAAAAGCACAACTTACCTTGCTGTCGGCACTAATGAGGAGTGGTTGCACTTTAATGCTATCGTTGACCACAGAGACAGTCGCGCTGGTGCTGATAGGAGTTGCATTGTTGGGGGAGGTGGAAATGATGGCGTACGCCACACCTGCACTGCTCAGAGGTGATGAAATAGCTGTAGGCTCGGTGACACTTTGTGACTGGCTGTTAGGCGTCTGTACATGGCTGACGGTGTTATTGGCAGTCGGGAGGGCAGGGCTGGGGTTTTTGATGCTGACTACAGTTGCCTTCTGGAAGGTAGGAGGCTGCTTGGAAGGTTGGTCTCTGCACGGGGAGATAGGGAGGCTGTCTGGAATCAGGGTCTTTGGCCTAACCTACAAACAGAGAACTAGAAGTTATCAAGCACAGTCTCACACCACAATGAGCAAACACTGCACACATGCACTCTCCCAGTAGAACCCCTAGTTGCTTTGACCATGGAAGAGGAGCATCTAGAAAAACATAACGTAGCAGCTAGAAGTAGCGAGTCACTCATTTACTTGTAGATATATTCCCAGCACTCCTCAGCTGGGTCATTTTGGAGTCCTTTCAGTTGCAATGCTGAACAAGAATGGAAGAAAAAGTTAGTTCCTCAGTTTTATTAGCACACATCCATACAAATGCTACTCAAGTCACATCCAGTTCTCTGTAGGGATGTTTAAGCCAAAGCCTTTGCAAAGAATGGAAACCCCAGACACAATAATTTCCTGTTTTGAAGGGCACAACACTCTTGCTATGAACTAAGGAGTGGGAACTGAATCATTAAGGGAGCTGTGGGAAAGCACTTACAGGAACAGTAAGCATATGCACTTATACTGGTGTATTAGTGAATGAAGATCCTGACATTCTTAAGATGTACCGTGTCTAATGGAAAAGACATCAATCATGTAACCACTCATCTCACCAAAAGAAGCCCACAACTATCAAACTTCATATTTTGTTGCTGCAAGTAAGGATCTCATTTGCAGCTGTGGGTGGATGAAGAAGGAACTTCCATGCATGGAGGTGGAAACTGTTTGACAAGATTTGTGAAGGCTGTGGCTTTACCCAGAGCCATGAAGGATAGCTGCGAACAACTGTCTCCAGCTAATGTGATGTGCTTCCAGTGGGGTAATTAAGGTCACCCTGGTGACATGGCTCTGCCTTAACAACATGTTAGGTACAGTTCTAGGACTGAAAATAAATAATTTAAACTGCTTCGCATGAAGTTAACTTCACTCCCAGCTTGTTCGTTACCACGGACAGATAAAACAGTCAATTCCCTCTGTGCTTATTTAGTCCTGTCACTTCTCGCACCTTCCATACTGTGAAACAAAATGACAAGTTGTAACAGACAGACATGGCAAACAGCTGCCTGTGTCACTGCACTGTAGTCTACAGGAGCCCTTCCAATGATGCCGACTTCAATCTGCAGCCTAAGTAAGTGATTTAATGAAAACACGGGGATTTACTAGTGTGTAGAAAATCATTTTTCCAGGCTGCTCGTCATCCTCTATCACGTCAAGGAGATACGTACCTGTTTGTCCCCACAGCAAATATTAAGGGCAGCAACACACGTATTGCAAGCTCTTTGTGTTTTCATAACTCAGTCTGCAATTGCCAGTAGAATCCTAAAACTTACAAGCAGAGCAAATGTGCAAATTGGAGCCACAGTCCTGCTCAGGAGTGTCTAAAATGTCAGTAACCAAGGTAGATGGAAAGCGAAAGAGGAAACAGAGCTGAAGAAAAGAGAAGGATTTGCCCAAAGTCCTGCTGTAGAATCATGATAAAGCCAGAAAGATGCTGTGCTCAGCTCACAACTTTGGGGTAACACTGGGAGGCCTCACAGACCCACTGTGAAATGATGCTAAGCTATGCTAAACTAGGTGTAACCACATTCAAGATACAGTGACAGTAATTGAGGGTGTTTTCTCTTTTCCTCCATCCAATCACTTTATGTAATGTTTATTTCATTTATTTAGTTGAGATACCAGACAAACACCCTGGTCAAGTTGTTAAAGAGGAATCTATAATTAGCTTCATATCTGTAATTAGTTAATGGTCTTATTTTCTAAAGTAGTGCACTTATACAAGCAGATCTTGTAATATCTACTTTTATATTTTCATAAAATATCCTTTCTCTACTGTATCTTATAGAAGTCTCTCATATGTAAGCCTTTAACAAATTGTTCATGCTCATGTGCTCAGAGACATGTTCACAGAAATAGTATCATTATTCAGAAAAAAAGTCTGAGAAGGTTGGCAAAATACAGTTAAAATGTATTACCATGGCTAAAAAAACCCTCCAAATTTAATTCTTAGCTGTTTGGCTAGCATCTAAATTTTATCACCTCTCCTTAAAGCAAAATAATTCTCTTGTAAATTAATACAACATGTTACCAACAGAAATACTGTAAACACACACATAAGCACATATATGCAGGGGAAGAGGAAGAGAGAGAATAAGAAATTGTTCAGATCAAAGATACAATAGAACATTCCTGAGATCTTTAGAAAGAATCAAGTCTGACAAAAAAATTAGCTCAGGAGTTTTTCTAGCCAAAACCTGTCAATGTAGTCTACTAGGATCTGCTGCATCTGTCACTCTTAATTGTGCTTTTATATTTAATCAAAAGCCCAATTAAAACAAAATGCCTATATGCATATTCCAGCTATATAATTATCTTTTCTACACTATTACATATATATATATAATACATGTATTGACTGTCAGACGTAATACCTCAGTGAATCCTATACACACCCTTAATACACATTCTGCAAGTTGTGGATGAATGCATCCTACTTTGCTATAAAATAAGCTCTTCCTGCACAGGCAATTAAACAGACTTAATTTTCCAAAGTAACATACTCTATATAAAAGTGCTGCTTACTGAAATCGCTGACACGATTTACCATTCTATACAGCACAAGAACATATGTCGGGCGTTTTCTGCCACCGTGTGATACAAAGGAGGTATAGCGGGCTTCACAATCTATAAAGCCTCTGCAAATTCCCTGGCAAATTCAGCTAACATTGTGAGAGAGTATTTGTTTGCAATTATAAAATAATGAAAAGGATTGACTACACAAAAACTTTCAGGCGCTCTTGAGTTAAAGCTAAAATAAATTACAGTTAAAATTATGTTTAATTACACAGTCCACAGGCATGAACCCAAAGCAGAAAACAAGCATAGAAGCTCCTTGTGCTGTAATGGCTATGAACCTTCTCCCTCTGAATATAAACACTAAGTGTAAGCACTTATAAACAGCCAAGTGAATGACCTTAGCAGACTTTCACATTAAAAACCAAAATGTTAATCTGTGAGAATAAATGGTGTCAGCTAGAAGAAAAAAATAAATGAAGGAAAGAGCTAGCTCAAATTCCTTTTCCTCACGGCAAAACTGTGGCTTAAATTTGGGAGATGAAAAGAGGACAGTGGCACTAGCAGAAGTTTGGAGGTACAGAGTCACCAAAGAAGAACTGGGGAAAAACTAGGCCAGGGAGCAGACTGCATTCCACATGCAAGGTATCAAAAAGACATTTTCTACTAAAAGTAGCACAGGTGGGATGGCACCAGTCCCCATTACAAGAGACATAGAAATAAAAGGTGCAAAAGTTTAGTAAAAGAGAAGAAAAGAGAAAGAATAACAGACAGCATGTATGTTACCAAGTGAAAACTGCAACTGCTGGCGAGTGCTACAAATAACAATTCTCCTGTAGCTCAACCCTCCTCTCCCCAAGTATCTTTCATTTAACTTCTGACAGCTGTCAAAACAGAATGTGATACTACCAGGGCTCTAAATGCAGAAGAGAAAGCTTCTTCTTGAATGTAATGATTTCACAAATTCATGCTGTTCTTGGGTTTCCTCAATGCCCACAATAACAAACATTTGATTTTAGGTGGCAATATTCGGACACCACTAGTACTTCCCGAATAGTGTGCTGCAGGTGAACACGCTGTTCAAGAAGATATTCCCGAACCTGAGAATTCACTAGGTGGGGGGTTATCTGATTTCCAGACAGCGAAATAACAGGGAGCCCAATCCTGTGAGATGTGCAGAGTGCTTTTTTGTTCAGCAACATCTAATATGTATTTCAAAGAGTTTCAGAACAGGAGGGAATCAGCTCCTGTGACTAATGCAACTTCATGTATATCCCATATCAATAAGCTCCATCCAGATGTCCCTATATGACACTCAAAGGCTTTCATTACACCAAAACATCATTCCAGCTTTCAAGAGCACAAATTGTTGAATACCGAAGTGGTGAACAAACTGCTGAGTGGCTGAAGTGGGAGAGCCTGATGTGTGCCCTCACTGACAAAGGTAACTGTGATCTATTTCCTCAGCAACCCCCCATCAGATGAGCCACCCCCATGCTGTAGTAAAAAAGAAGCAGGTAAAAAAGAAAACCTCTTACAAAATAAGCCCTCAGGATCCAACCCAAACAAGTATGGGGGGAAAGGAAGACAAGGAAAGCAAAGCACGCAATTCCTCCCATCTCTATGGGCAATATTACTTAGTCCTAAAGGACAGGATTTAATTAGAACAGTTATCTCTGTGCAGATCTGCTGGTGCTATGAGAATTATTAAGGGCAATTCTGGTAAATGTGTTCTTACAGCCTAGCAAAGAAGGGAAGTTAACAACTGCACTTCAATCACAAAACCAGAAGGGATCACCATGATCCTCCAGCTCACAGACTGGCCATAGAATTTCTCCCAGAAACTGAAGACAGATTTTAAAAGAAAATACAAACGACTTCTTAATGATGAATTCATTACAAGCCCAAATAAACTGTGATAATATTTTATTATGCCCATGACTGGTGTTTCATTGCGAGGTTGAATTTGCCTAACTTCAGCTTCCAGTCCCTGGATCTTGTTACAGCTTTGTCAGCAACACCGAAGAGCCCTCGCGCTTCCCTGTATCAGATATCAGCTGGATCGTGCTCAGCATCAATCAGCCCTTCATACTGGCAGGGCCGATCTGTACAAGAGTAAATTTTTCAGCTCAACGCAACATCACATTGCCTTTGAGAGAAAGGCCATTATTCACACTTTATTTTCACTTCACCCTTGTACTCGGAGCTTAAAAACAAAAACTCAAAATGGATTTGGCACAATTCATATGTCACAGAGGCAAAGTGCTGGGAGCAGCAGACAGAGCTTTCATTCTTGAAAAGCTTTAGAGGATCACACAGAAAACATTAGCAATGGCTGATAAAATGAGTGCAATATGGGGTAATTATATCCTTCACCAGAATGAACAGATGCACACTGACTTCAATGAAGCTGTGTCTATTTATGCCAGCTGAGGACCGACTCTCCCCTTCTTTTTGTATTCAATGACAATTATGCAAAAGAAAAGGATCTGTGTAACTTTACAGCAACGACACACCCTTAAACCCAGATTACCCAACTGAGTTTTGGTTGATTTTCGGCTCCTTTCCTGATAAGCTCCTATTACCTTCAGCCTAGTCTAAGACCACAGACAAATTAAACACAGTTTATTTTCTTGCCACAGGGAAAAGATTTAAAACCACATGTGACTATGGATCCACATACACTTTTCTTCCTTACCCTTGATGGGGGTACACAAAAATAAAGGTGTGCTTCAGTGTGCATCATGAGGAAACCCCAGGCAAGATGACCCAGTTCAGTGTATCCAATGTTGACTTACAGTGTAAGACACGCCTCAGCATCTACGTGGAATATTTGCCTGGGAAGCCACAGAAAAATGGTATGAAATGCAGCAGCTTCTCCAGCCCATGTTTCTAATCCTGCTGCTTTGGTCCATGAAGACCAAGGAAGAAATCTTAACCTGACTTAAACCAACAGCAAATCTGAATAGACTTCAGCAAGGCCAGAACATATTCAGATTATGTGCACTACATCAGACATTTTCCACTGGACTCTACTTACAGTGCTTTGGTATTTTAATTTGTTAGTCATGAGGAGCCAGCTTTAGGGTAAAGGTGACAGATAATATAACTCCTCTGCAATTCTCAAGAAGACAAAGGTACTTTATTTAGGTTTTTATTCTCCTTCAGCTTTGCTTGATACTACAGAAATGGAAGTTTTGCTGAGAGGGATGTTTGTGTAGGAATCTGCCAGCTCTGCTTTTTACGTTTGTTGGCACAAGGCAGTCAGGTGGGAGTTCTTTATTAAAAATGTTACCAGTGTTTTGAACACAAAATTGTATTTTCACAGGAACTTGAATGACTTTTGCTAATGAAATGTACACTTTCTCCTCCACTATACTGCCTTTATTTTCTAGTTTGGCATTGCTGCTATTGAGTTGATGATTCATTAAGTGGCTCTTTTCCATTTGCAAAGGGGAAAACTACCATTAAACCAGCAAATTAAAATCAATATTATTCAAAAAAATAACTAGTAGGGGTTGAAGTTGACAAGGATTTTTGCTTTTTTTTATTTTTCCTTCTACACAATGATTCTGTCCTTGAATATGCAGTTATCTATGCGCCTCTGAGGAAAGAATTTAATCCTTATTGTTCAGGATTACAATATAAATATAACAGCAAGACTGTGATTATACACACCAGTCTACTCTTTCAGCATTACAAGTCAGCTTGCTTCTCTTGTAGATACTCATCAATGATTAAGTTACTTTAATTTAAATATAAAGTGTCCACGAAGCCTTCAGGCACAAATGAGTGAATATCTGTTGGTTTTCCTCCTGTCCGTATACTTTCATAGGTGAGCCCTGGACTAATCCATGAAGCACTCACTGGACTCTGTTGTGGTTTAAGCCCAGCCATAAATCAGCCACACAGTTCGTAGCTCCCCTCCTCCCCTGCCTTTCCTCCCCCCACTCCAGAGAGATGGGGAGCAGAATTGAAAGAAGGTAACTCCTACGGGTTGAGACAAGAACAGTTCAGTAACTAAGGTATAACACAAACCACTGCTGCTACCACCAATAATAATAATGATAAAGAAAATACCAAGTGAAGAGAATACAATCGCTCACCACCCACTGACCGATACCTAGACCAACCAAGCAGTGAACTAAGTCTTCTGGGTAACTGCTCCCAGTTTATATAGTGGGCATGATGTGTAAGAATACCTCTATGATGGTATGGTATACCTCTTTGGTTAGTTTGGGTCAGGTGTCTTGTCTCTGCTTCCTCTCAGCTTCCCCTCCTCCCTGGCAGAGCATGAGACTCAGAAAGTCCTTGGTCAGAGTAAACATTACTGAGCAACAACAATGGCACATTATAATGATTCAACTCATTTACTAGCCAAAATAAAAAAAACTTGAAAGACAAAATAACACTGAAAATAACGACAAAAATAATTTCTATCTGCTGACAGCCTGACCAAGATGGAAGCACACAAAAAGGTCAGATATCAGGAGATGAAAATGAACATTTTAGGGACAGGAAGCAGTGCAGTGAATTCCTCCCAGCCTATTCTTGGGTATTGAAGACAGAGAAAACCTTCCTACCTGCCTGTCGTTTGTCTAGAGGCCTACTGCAAGTTTGTACAAATGGCACAGGGGCTCAAAGAGACAGCACAGTCCAGATCCAAGCCAGACATGGATCTGAAGCACACTTCATTCATTTGCATGAATGCAAATGGTATCAATGGATAGAGGTGACACTTTTCACCTTCCTCACACGCTGCAAAGCAGCATTTGACATGGAGGAACCTGAGCTTTTTCACCTAAGAAAAATGTACCATGTCAGGTGTAAAAGTGTCTTGAATGTTTCCTGGGATGTCGCATGGGTACTTTAGGCTTCCACGTGTGGCCTGTCATGGACATCTGACTTCCATGGAAGTCCTTTTCAAAATGTTCATGACACTGCCTGTATCTGAAGGTCTTAAGCATCATTAACAGCCAATACTGCTTCTTCTCCACAACCTATGATCAGTTCTCTCATGAAGAGGTAACAGAGAGAAGTACTGTGGAAAATTTGCATCTGGGTGCAGTCTCCCTGGATACACCATGTACATTTATCTTTGCCCACCATACGCGTTTATCTTTCTGCAGAAGACCAGATATCTTGTCACTGCCAGCCTCTAGCATACCACTACCCACAAGGAACAGTTCTTACTGCACTACCTTAGTCATACCTTCATCTGTCTTGGCTGCACCACAAAGGTGTAAAATACATATTGTGGAACACTCCACATGCTCCAACAAGTCCATGCCTATCTCAGCTACTTATCAAACCTATCCACTAGTGTGTAACTGAGACTCCCACAGACTTTGCAATACAGTGCAATGTTTTTATCCCAATCTTAAAAGCTCCCTCTGTAAAGACTTAGTATGAAAGGACAAGTTGCAGGCTGATCCTCATACAGGCAGGCATCTCAACCTTATTTTCTATAAATTAAAGACAGAAACCTCATCACTTTCTACAGCAAATATTTTCCATGTTATACTCCTCTTACAGAAATATATGGAGGTATGCAATTAATAGTAGCGTGCCTATTAAAAATAAGAAAACTGATAAAAATGAACTCTAACTAAAATTCTCAGCTGCACACACTTCTTCCCAAAAGGAAGGAATGAGAGGAGAAATAGCTTACAACAGATGTTAATCTTTGCGTTTAGCACATTATGGGAAGGTGCTTCAAACACAGTGACAAGCACAGTAAAAAAGCTTATATAGAATAAAACAGATTAACAACTGTATCTATTAAGGGCTACATTTTCAGCTAGGCTTCTGCAAACCTTTCTTTTGAAAAAGCAATTTTGTTTCTGTTTTCTGCACACATACAGTCAATGAATATTAAATACATTTGCAAACCCCTTAGCTTGGTTATATACCATGCTGATTAAGTTACCTTGAATTAGATTATCTCTCTTCTCCTTCACTAGCATTCCACCACATCCCCATAGAAGCACTGAGGGTTATATACCAGAAAGGTGCATGACATCCCTTAGGGAATTACAGTCCTTTTCTGATATTGTAAAAATTACTTCACCCAATTCAATTACTCCTTACCAAAACAATAAAGTTCTTGTCTCTCCACTGCACAATTTTGTGGAATGTTTTATACAAACAGGTATATCTGCTAGCTTCTTTTCTAGTTTTACAAAAGGCTGACTTACATTTAGCAGTATTTTTCCACTTTCCAATGGCTATGCTCTATCTTAACACATTGCACTTAAAAAAAAAATATAGATATATATATATATTTACAATGCAGAAAGAGGCTTTGCCATAGACCAATCTGTTAACATATTTCTTCTACAGTATACAGTGGCATCACACACCTTGAGTTCTGTCTATAGGAGTAATTTTGCTTTCAACAAATCTTAAAGATGTCCTACAGGCAGGGAAGCCAAGAGTAGTGGTTGGTTTTGGTACACGCATGAAGAGAAGTAGCAGCTGTCAGTCAAGAACTGAGCTTGGGAGTACTATGACGAGAAATTTTAAAACTGAAAATGTGCATTTAAGTTTTGGGAACAGTCTCTGAATGGGCTTACACAGTACCCAGTGACGAACAAACATACACTAACAAAACAGCCCCTGTCCCAAAGCAGCCTGCAGCCTAGTGAGCGAATTCAGGCCCCACTGAAATCACTATAGAAGGTAAATATTAAGCAGCAGTTGACAAAAGAACTGGCCAGAGGTGACTTAAAAATATGTACGTTGTATCTAAAGTGGTTGTGCGCACCTGCATGCTTTCAGCACTAACCTGCATGACAGCTCCACTGCAGGCACCGCTATGCGACTGCTCTGTTCTAGTCAGCAGTGTCATGAGCAAAGCCATCCCAAACCCTGCCTTCAACCAGCACTAGAAAAACAGGTCAGGGAAACAGCATTATAATCTGATTTAACTGCTACTCAAATCATCACAGGCTCTCCATTCATCTGAATGAGAGTTGGATTGGGCCCAAATTACTGACAACAAAATGGGAGGTTTATTTTAATATCTTCATCATTTCATCTAAAATCTTCCATTTGAAGAACATAAAATAAGATTTCCCACGTCTCCAGGTGGCTACAGAGTGACTTAAATTTCTATGTAAACCAGTTCAAAATAGACAGACTCTCTGCACTTCAGGTGCAAATTGGAGACCCAACCTGACATAAGGCCACCCTCTCATTACGGTTGATGGGTGCCACAAAGCAGAAGAACAGCTCAAGAGTAAGAAAGTGCATCACCCACGTGTTTGAGTAGAGGACCTTTAGGATTTGCTGTAGAGCCTGTAGTTTCAAAACATCTCACCCAGCTGGAAACCTCACAGGCCAAACTAAAAAGATAAAGACTATCTGGAATTAACTTCCCAAACATCATAGCTCATAGCAGAAATTTTATTTATTTGATGAAAGCAAAATATAATTTCATATTCTCTAAGAAAAAAAAGGTCTGCCAAAGAGGCTTGTTTTGGCAAATAATGAATGCCTAAAGAAATACTGTTTGCATTGTGCAATGAACTTGTAATTAATGTTTGTTTGCTCACCATTTAATAGCAGTTCTGCACTAAGTGATGGGATTTTGTTGCTATTTGTGAATGTGCAGATTTTGAAACTTCATTCCCCATATGGAAGAGCTCCCAGGGGGTCATATCATAAACTCATTCAAATGAAAAAAGCAAATGACAAATAACCGTACAAAAGTAGAAAATGAGAAAGCTGTATGTATTGTTTACATAAGTACTGTTAAGTGCCTCAGTTTACTTGTGTGGCATTTTCCTGCTTGACTGCATAAAGCTAAATCAAGAGAGTCTGCCTGGATGAGGAGAGTGAATGCATTAAAAATATAAAATTCATTTAGACATGATAAGGGGCCTTTATGTGGAGAAGGCCCCTGTTTCTTTCTTGACAGCATGGCAATCCCTATACCTCTCATGCCTACATCTAAATCTAAAGGGATTCTGAAATCCCCAAAAGATGATGAGACTGGCCAAAAGGAGAAATATCAGGTAGCAAACAGTGCACTTTTAAGAACACAGAGTCTGACCTGGATTAATCCCATTAATCTACATGCACCTGAAATAGAAATGCAATCTGTCAGGCTAAGTGTGAAATCACTTCCAGAAGGTAACTCAGAGACAAGTAGGCTTCTAACATGGCAGGGATCCCAAAAGGGATCCATGAGACCTTCAACCCTTCCATGGACAAGAAGAGAGGCAGCAAATATAGACAGGATTAAGCCAACCTAGGTGATAGCCACTGTGCCTGCCACTTCACTTGCACCAACTCCACCTACATTTAGTTGCTTGGGTTAATAGTCAGCCATACAGGTGGGCTTATTGAAGCCTTTGCTGCTGGGGCTTCATTGCTATCAGGGCTCTGCACAACTGCTAAAACTAGACTTCACAGAAATGGAGGTCATGGAAGGTGAAGAAAACCTTGCAGAAAAAGATCCAGCTATAGCTAACATGCATGAGTACAGATGTTGTACTGCTTGAACTGTTTGTGTGAAATACTATGGACTACTTGGTAGAAGAGTGATGAATATCATTTTGCTTTGAAAAAGGCTGTCCCCTTAATTTGCTGCTACACAGGCACCCAAAGTAGAGGTTTTAGCAGATGCCAAATTCAGCTGGACCCTGCTTGTTAGTATGCTTGGGACACAGTGGCAAAGCTGCCTTTCACAAAATCAGTCCTAGAATGGTAGGATTGTGCCACTAACTCAGAGTAGGGTACAGCAGCCACGCCTGTCACCCAGTGGGTGACAGTAGTAGTAGCCAGCAGTAGTAGTCAGCCTGCTCTATAACCAGGTCTGATGCATAATAGCTGGGAGGACATGCACTGGGCACAGCACAACTTTACATTACTCTGATTTACGGCTACATTAAATATATTTTGAAGGCATGTGACTAGTTAGCAGCCAAACTTTCCACTTGTAGATGAAAACTTGACCTCTCTTGAGGCATCTGGCAGAAAGCTTTGATGGGTGGAGAGAATTCCCCACTAAGAAATAATATGGAAATTTTAAACTTCTCTGTAAGCCGTGAGTGGGAGCGGAACATACAGACCATGGTGAACTGCAAAGGAGGACACAGTCTGTAAATGGGGCAGTCTGTTGCTGAGGAAGGAAGTACTGGCCTGTGAAAGAACCAGAAATAAATCAGAACGTAAGATGTACCTCTGATAACATGGTCTTACACACAGCTGCCTACTTAATTTTTAGTTTTGACAGAAATGAGATTTCTATGTGGTTATTTTCCATGCTATTGATATGAAATAGAAAATTTAGTGAACTATGGCTTAGGGCTGGCTGCTGAGGAAGGGTTGGTGTTTCATTAGTATTAAGTATGATTGTATAAACTGGTCTGAAACTGGAGGCTGTATTTTCACAAAGTGAAATACAAACAGAAACGCTGCCATCAGCTACACAGCAAGATAGAAAGGATATGTGTTCCTTTCAAAAAGCTGAGAAAATCAGTTTCCTTCACTTTTTCCAGTTCTTCAAAATTGAATCCAACAATGAATGAAAATTCTTCTACTAAGAAAAGTATAGAACATTGATGCTTCTCTACAGGCATCATTGCAATGACATCATCATTGCTGAAACATAACCTTAATGATAATTTAAGCCTCTGACATAGCTCTTTCAGTTGCTCTTGAACCTCATCTATTTTCAGGAGCAATCTGGTCATCTTTAACACCCCAAAACAGCAGAAATCAATGTGTTATTATGCGTTAAGACCAACTGAAATGCAGTCTTGAACTTGATAAGAAAACTATAACCTTCCTTTATGTACACAATTTTGCCTTCCACAAAATGTAATTTAAAGAAAGAATTTAAGAACTTTATCTTAGAAATACTCCGTCCTCCAGGCAGATATAGCTCACAGATTCCGCCACTACAAAAATATTAGGAAAAAAATAAAGGAATAACGGGAACACTCAACATTGACTTCAGTGCTTGAGAAGTGTTCATATACAAGAAATAGACCTCTAAGGGCCACATAGGTAGAAATACATTTATACTTAATAATCATGAATTCGAAAAGCAAATCAGAGAACTGCAGCAAAACCCTTGTTGAAAATTACACCCAAAAATGTTGAGAAAGAGGGTTGAAATGGGGAATAAATTGTGTGGCTAGGAAAACAGTGAGAGAGATTCAGAAAAGAAAACACAGCTTGAGGAGATTTTTAAAATCTGTGATTGTAACTCTCCTTCCACTCCTACCCAGACAATCTTGCCTCAGTTGGGCACTGGAGTTCACTGCACCGAAGCTTTATACTGGGTAGACATGAATAAGGCCAGTAAGTTAGTAAAAGAATGTCTGAGGCTCAATCTTGAACAGAAAGGTTAATACTTCCACCCTTTTTTTAATTACAGAATTGCAGATTTTCACTTCTGTGATTTGTGATTCATCTTATAAAGCACAAATTTGCATTTCACCTTATGTACTTTGCTCTTTCACAATGAATCTACAAGATTTTTATAGCTTTTCATTGTGCTAACAGTATGCTCCCAGAAGAAAACTGATTTACCTTCTTTTTTTTTTTTCATGAATTAGGGAAAATCACAACTCTGCAATTTAACTCACTGAAGGTGAGTCTTTATTCAGCAAAATAAGTGTGCTGACTTACCCAGGCATGGGCATCAGACAGGAACAGAGTAGGATACATACAAAATAACATAAAGTCCCCTTTGGAACTGTATTTTGTACCTGAGGTAGCACTGCTGGTCCTTGTCCTGCCAACCTCTGCAAGGAGCTGACCTGAGGAACCTTAATGGGCACTGCAGTGATAGTTCCCAAAGTCTGTTGGAAGAAGAACAGTTGAACAGAGCTTAAAATACTTGCACAGCTTCCCCAGATAGAATCTACTCAAACCAGTGGTTCCCCTTCCAGCTCTTTCTTTGTCTCTTCTCGACCTGTGATGGAAGGGTGTTATACATCAGTCCATTTGAAGCTCTTCCTCTTCTGCCTAAAGAGTCAGAGACTCTTTCTTTTGTTTAACTTCCTCCAAAAAGCACCTTTAACTGAAACCTTTTGTCTCCTTAGAGCATTTGGTAATTCTGACTAAAAAAGATACATCTCTCATTGTGAAGTTTTTCTGGTACACAAATTAAACACAAGTATGCTACCATGGCTGAAGACTGCCTAGGCACTAGCTTATTTTCAAAAGAGATCTAAGAAAGGCGAAATGCACCACAGTGAAACTTCAAAATGTGCATTGGTATGATGATGCATTTCATGGTAGCCAGGGTCACAGGAGAAGTTCACCACGTCTTAGTAAATAGTAAATACTGAATTATTAAAACTGAAAGATACCTATAAAACTATTACAGCACATTGTAATATAACATTCAGCTAAGACAACAACCATTTCAGCCAGCACAGCAGCTATTGCTATCCACACCTATTTTCTCTACTCATACTTCTCTCGGTTGTGCAACAAACTAATCCAAAACTTACTTAAGATAGAATATAATAAACTGTTTCTGTTGGAAGGGACTTACAATGATCACCTAGTTTAACTGCCTGACCAGAAGTTAAAGCATGTTAAGGGCATTGTCCAAACTCCTCTTTAACACTGACAGGTTTGGGCCATTGACCATCTCTCTAGGAAGCCTGTTCCAGTGTTTGACCGCCCTCTCAGTGAAGAAATGCTTCCTGAATTCCTCTAAATTTAATTCCCTTCAAAACAAAAGCATCAGATCACAGCCAGCAAGATAAAGTATGCCAATATTAACCCAATCTGGTGAAGAAATTTTTCAATAGAAAGTAAAATACAGTGTAACCAGCTTGAGGAAAGCAAAACTGTGGCAAGCCTGTACCGGTATGTTCTCTTCAGACTGCAACAACAGAATGGTAAAACAGCTTTCATTATAGCTACAGAGTCTGATAAGAATACCATGCATTTTCATGCAGAATATTTTTAATAAACTAGTCCTACAGAGTTCATATTTTTACTTCTGCTACTCCTCTTGGAGACATTTGGGGGTGTGATGTTCTATATTCAGCAAAGAATAAAATTAGCATAAGATTTGCCTGAGTTAAACAATAAGAAGAGATGTACTGTTATAAACATGCAAGACTATTTTGCCTGAGTACTCATGGATTATCAGTACCCTGGATTATGCATGGAAAAATATACTCCATTAAAGTTCCATCTTGAGCCAAGGTCAGGGGGAAGATGCATGGAGAAAGCAGCATTTCCAACCATGGTTGGCAAAACAAGTTACGTGTTCCTGCAGAAGTAAAGGTACTGGCCACAGTGAGGAACAGAATGGAGTATTTCCACTGCAGTTATCCTTACTGGGTGACACAGTGAATAAAAACAATTGGAAGGTTACTATGAACTATCTCAATGAATTACTTCTTTACCCTGTCTACCATATCACAGCCTCACACACTGGGAAGCACAACATGATGAATTCCTGCATTTTGGAGAGGAGAACTTGAGCTGGCACCTGCTGCTACTGTCACTTACTAGACATGTCACAACTTCCTGCTTTATATTAATATGAACTAAAATTAATTCACCACAGATAATTGCTTTCTAAGGTGAATACCGAAGTGAACTTTCCAACCCACAAGAGAGGAACTGAACATTTATCATAAGTATGATCTACATTTTCTCTCCATCCCAACACTTATACATAAAATGAGATTTCTTTCACAATGGAATAAAGCATGAGTTTTCCCTGGAAATCCAGGAGCACCACAACTTCTCCCGGGCTGCATAAATACCCTCTAAAGGAACTCTGTACAGTAGTGCTACAGAAGGTGCAGCCACACTTAAAGCACAACCTTCCAGAAGTTCTTCCTTCTGGAAGGTCATGCTTTAAGTGGCTTCACCTCTTCTCATTTTTGTATATGCTACCTGTGACCTTGTGAACACACATTCCGATATTCCTATTCCTACAGATACATATGAATTTGCAAGGGTTTCCAAACTGGTCAACAGAACGCTGTGCACTAAAACATGCATTTTTCTGGTTTATGTTTCAAAACACTGAACAATTGAGCCAAAAAGTATGGGAATGAGAAAAGAAGCAAAAATGCCATAAAACTACCCTGCACTGTTTTCTTAGCTTCACTTGAAGACAAAGCCAGGATGTATTGTCTATGGGTATCAGAAAAATGAACCATCATTAGCGCTGTCACCTACACTCTCAAAAAATTTGTCAGATTTATTTTCCTGAAGTATGAGTTCTGCAGCAATCTTGAAAGAAAAAAAAAAAAAAAACAAAACAAAAAAAAAAAAAAAAAAAAAAAAAAAAAACAAAAAAAAACAAAAAATGA
>JAOEHX010042133.1:18453-40979 GCA_025448015.1 Bolborhynchus lineola
AGATTGTTCAGGCAGGATTTCCCCTTAGTGAAGCCATGCTGGCTGTCACCAACCACCTTGTTGTTTTTCATGTGCCTGACACATGATTTCTTTACGTGCATAGGAAGATTTTGTAAAAAACACAACCAAAACAGTCAAACCAATAGTAACTACAACATGGATTTTAACTTTAGCCTATTGTTCCAAAAGCAGCTGCCCCTGACTCCTGAAGCAGGGCTCAACTGATAAATATTCAAGAAATATATTTGTTTTCCTGAATCTTTTTCTTTCTCTAGTACTTGTCTATGCTCTGATTTTCCATTGAACTTTATCCCTGTTATCTTTTTGGTGCATTCCTTAAAATTCTCTTTTTTTGTCAGAAAGATTTTTTTTTATGCTTAGGTCAAGCTATCTACATCGTTTTCACTTTTTGAGATCTGATCAAAATAAGTTAATTTGCAGGTATTGAAAGCTAACCTATAAGGTAATTTATACATTAACTGGAGCACACAGAAATTAATCTTTGCAGTAGGTAACCCAGTGTGGAAATTAGCCAGAGATATGTTGTACTTTGGTTATATATATTATTAGTAGTCTGTGCTGGTAAGATATGTGGACAAATCACATCAGCTATGAAAAATTTTCAATCACTGCTTACTTCTTATGACCCTTACAAGGCCAGTGCAACAGCTAAGAGTCATTTTGATCAGTTCCCAAACACAACTAGGACTTAAGCAGAGCTAAGTAGCTTATAGGCCTGATGTATATCCCGTTGCACCAGGGTGGATTTCACCTCTAGGAAGGTTAAGGAGTAAATGATCTGCTCAGGAAAAACATCAAGTTGCCTGGCTTTCCTCTGTTTAAGGATTAAGTGTCTGGAGTTGTGTGGGTGGCTTTGCAGGGGACAGTGCATGCTTTTCTTGATTTACTATAAACCTATCAAAGGAATATTACCTGCTCAGTAAGAAGAACTTCTGCAGTTCATTAAGATACAGACTTACCAATTCTGTAGCAGGGAAGCTGTGTAAATGAGGCCTTCCAAGGAATGAAAAGAAAACCACATTCCACTTAGAGTCTTTTAGAAATTACTTGGGCTCAAAAAGTTCAAACTGGTTGCAAGTTTGGAAGAAAAACAAACCTGGGAAGGTTTTAATAGAGACTTACTAGCAATTTTGGACATATTTGGATAAAGTGCATTTGCTTTACTGGACTATAATCTGGATGACCAGATTTGTACACAAGCTACCAATATGTAGAAAAGGAGCATTTTGCCATTTTTTGTCTTTTTCTCTGGTCTGCTGCTACCAGAAATATAAACATGAATATTATGAGCATTCTGTAGCCTTCTAACATGACAAGTGTAATTTCAAGTAAGAGAATGATAAGTGCACTGCAGGTTTCAGCCTCCTTTATATTCAATTGGCAAAAAATAATGTTATTTAAAGTCCTGACAAAGGTTGTGCATGGACATTAAAGATAAAAGACCACAAGTGTCCTTTCAGAAAGCTGAAGAATTTCATAGAAGCAAGATTTTAGAATAATTTGAATATTCTGTCTGAAGGTGTCTTTAAACTGTGGATGGTTTATGGCCTTTCAGGAGTTCCGTATGATATCCTCCCAGATCACAACTAAAATGTCTCTTGTAACTAGCTGAGAACCTTGCAAAACTCATCACAAAATCTAAAAGTCTGTCTAAGTTCTTTCTGCCAAGGGTTAGCAATTAAGATTCTGGAATCACAATTCATGTAGAATTGATTGTACAATGTGACCTGCAATAGAGAAGAGAAAATGTATTTTTTGAGCACTGCAGTTAGATCAGATGCCAATTGGAGGGAAGGGGAAGGTGTCTTGAGTAGAACGATGTCATTTTTACATAGCTGTAGTTCAGAGTAAAGAACGAATTGACGGACAAATTTAAAATATTTTCCCAATTATTATGCAAAGTCTGCATAAACAGGAATCATTTTGTAATGCCCACCAACACGCACAGATACGCTCTGTGTTAAATTACCCAGGGTACAATCATCAGAGTATACTGCCCCTATGTGTTTCCTGGTCTGTGATGTCAGATTCTCTTCTGCAGACAAAAAAATTCCTAACTGTAAGGAATAAATCAGGCTTAATCTTGTAAAGTGCAAATGTATCTGGTGTTTCAGAACTATTGCATCAGTTCTCCAAAACAACGAAGAAAACCCCAACCCTAACTTTGTGAAAAAAGTTCTGTCCTGATGTGTGTGGAATGCTCAAAGCTAAAAACATTTCATTGTTTCAACCACAAAGAAAGATTTCATGATTGGTCATGAAAATCATGATTTTCATCCATGTGAAGGTACTAAGGAAGTCTGTTTCTGAACACAACTCCCTTCTGATTCACAGCAGGATTTTCCACATTCAAAGCTGCACCACATGTTGCTGTGTAGTTCTTTGTACTGCTTCTATTTTCTGTGCAAGAAGTATTCAAGGTCATATCACATATATTTGAAAATGCTTGTTGCTTCAGGTTAAAAAAGATGCTGTTTGTGATAGAAGTTCTGTCTTCTTAGCAGTGCAAGAATTCCGTCATACGCACTGTAACTTTTTCTCTGAGCTCCCTAGCTGTCTTGGATTGCAATATATATGCAAGCCACTGGCAATGGCTAAAGCACAATCAGTAATTTTAAATGCTACTCTTATTGCGTAGATTTATCTTGCAAGTAGCTGGCAAAGAACACAAGTGTAATTATATGTGTTCTCTAATGAAATAATATGTTTAAGAAATGTGTGTTTGAAAATGGTCTTTGTACAAAGTATTTTTATAGTAAATGCAACATCTACCCATATATTGCCCTTCAGTATATTCCACTTCAGGTAACTGCATTTCACAAGTTTGAAGTCAGAGATTTTAGGCAAATTGTATGTGTAAGAGCTGTTTCGTGTGAAAGACGCCATGGCGGGGATGCTGGGCATGAATCCCTTGTCATTCAAAGCTGGTTTCACCAAAGGTTTCAGGTAACTGCCTGTCTGCTTGCTTACCTATATGTTTATCAACACTTCTCAAAGAACTGGAATAAAGCAAGTACCTTAAACCGCTTTGTTCACGCATACATATCACTTTGGGGGATTTAGAAACAGTTAGTTCATCTAAGGTTATTGAAGACTGAAATCTAAATAAAAAAAGAAAGACTGCTGCACAGCTCTGCCAATAGAATGGTCTGCCTTGATGTTTCTCTGTAAAACTATGCATTTGGTTCCCAACTGTTTGCATTATCAATGTCTATGCTAAGGAGATTTTTAAACAGTGCTGCAGAAATTGCCTGTGGCAGGGGAGTGTGAGACTGTCTAAACTAGCTGTATGGCCCACAGCTGAGAAAAGCACTTTCAGGAGAATGTGGATCATGGCCATGGTCAGAAACACCAAAAGCTGGGAAGCTGGTTTTGCACATCCATGAGGTGAAAATATGTATAATTGAGTTTGCTTGGTCTTGAGAATTTCTTTTCCAGAAAAATTTGCATATGGTACAGTTGCCCAGAATATGGGAGTCCCTAAAGAAAGGCTAACGTGTTTGGCTGTCTTTGTTACACAGAAACAAAACAAAGAAAAACAAAACAAAGAAGGAAAAATAAAGCCTTTTTGGCAGGGGTGTAAATGTGTCATTGGATAAAAATCCTGAAGCTGGCTAACACTGTAGCTGAGAAAGTTAATTATATATAAGGAGATGTCAGGATATAATTCAGATAGCAAAAGGCAATGAAGCAGAGATTTGGTCATGGCAGTCAGTGTTCCCTCGGCAGGGAAGTGCTGAGTTTGCACGCACCACCAGGGCACATGGCCTGGCCAGAAGAATCCAGCCTGTGGCATGTGAGCATAGAGGCTGAAACCCTTCCCTGGACATGTGCTCAAAGCAGATGTGGCTATTTAGAGATCAGATTTTTCCCAAATGAGAGAGGTCAAATATGGCATTTGGAATTAAGGCTAGTTCTGCTTTTAGTCATTCTAAGGTGCAAGCAAAAATTCAGATACTCAATATCTAAGTGACTAAAAGTACAGGATTGCAAAACTGAAACTTTGCTTCTGGTTTCTAAGCAGAATAGAAGATCCACGTCTCCATGGCAATACAGCAGGACTAAGATCAAGAAAGACCTAAGTAAATCACTCTGAACTATGGTCAGCGCTCCAGCTTTATTCAAGTTTCTGTCTGAACATTCATTGGCACTCCAATCAGTAAAATCAATGGAACCCTTATGGAGGAGTTAACCTGGCTGTATGGAAGATACTTGGCAATAGTCAGGTGAAAAAGCTATCTGCTTTTTAGAAAGGCTATAGGGATGCTGGGCATTCATTAGGAACTGTAGTGAGAGGACAAGGGGTAAGGGGTTTAAACTTAAACAGGGGAGGTTTAGATTGGATATAAGGAAGAAATTCTTTACAGTTAAAGGGTGGTGAGGCACTGGAATGGGTTGCCCAGGGAAATTGTGAATGCTCTATCCCTGGTGGTGTTCAAAGCCAGGTTGGACAGAGCCTTGGGTGGCATAGTTTAGTGGGAGGTGTCCCTGCTCATGGCAGGGGGGCTGGAAATGGGTATCTTAAGATCCTTTCCAGCTCTAACTATTCTATGATTCTATGGATAATATTCAGGCTTCTTCAACATCCATACAGCCGCTTGTTCATGGGCATTTAATGCCCCAGAGCATCCTGTCTACCCTCCAACAGGACACAGACCTACTGCAGGTCCTGTAATGTGTTTGCCAGCTGCTAGGACACCCTAGAACGTCTCTAATGAAGGAGCCTGTATGTGGGCTGCAGAATAAAACCTTGCTGATTGTACAGACTAGACCAGTGTTGACTATAATACGTCATCACCAGCAAAGAGCAGTAGAGGCAGACAGATGCATTTGCCATGTAGGTGTATGTGTAGGTATAGCAGACACCAGACATCTATTGACCAAAACATTCTGGTACTGCATCTTTGGATGCTGAATGGTTTGGTTAGCTTCTGCCTTACTTCAGAAAGTATTGCACTTAATCTCATGTATTAGGAAAGTGCTTAGGTAAGTGCTAAATGTTACATGCCAAGATTGACTGGTGCTCCTGGGGCCCAGAAGACCCATCCTATGAGTAGTTTAGCTTCTGTACTCTAACGCAAGATTTTTTTTCTTTTTTTTTTTTTTTTTTGAGTTCAAGGCATTTTCTCCTTCACTGAGCAAATAAAAAATTTGTCCCATATGAGGAGCCTTAGATCACTGTCTCCTCCCCTCAAATCAAATTCTGAACATTAAGATGGATAAAACCACTATTCAGCACAGCACACAGCCACAGAAACAAACATATGTCAAACATATGGCTGCACATTTTAACCTTATCTAAACACTGTAAGTTTGTTAGGGCTAAGGAACTAATATTTGTGTTTGCTTCTGCTTGTTGTTCTCACAGCATTTGGTAGATGGCAAGGGACATGGTACAGAAGCAGCAGGAAAGAGTTGTGGCGCAGTGTGGTTGGAGGAAGTCCCATTAAAGGAAAGAAAATGTCCAGCTGTCTGTCCTGTCTGGCCAACCACTGAAGTTTGGTTCTTACTTGCTTTCACTTAGCCCTGCATTTGAGGTCCATAGTCAGAAGTCCATGATGTAACTGCAGTACCTGCTGAAGGTTAATGACGACTCCAGTCCGATAACTAGAGATGTTTTACTTTTACATGTATATTTTTGCACTAACAGCAACTTCAGCTAAGTTTTCCAGATGAAGTAGAATAGCATGGTGCCAATTTACAAGTTCATGGTTGGCTGCTAATGTGAGTTTTACTAGAGAAATGCAGGTTTCTCAACCATTAAAATATTCTTTCAGAAACTAGCAAACGGTCTGAAACCTCTATGAGAGTTTATTTGGATCCAAGTGGTTCATATTCTCTTTCAATGCTTTTAATGTACTTATCTGGAAAACTGTTAAATTTGATAAAAAAGAGTTAAATCCTGTCATCACTGAAGCTAACATCAACCCCTTCTTGACTTTCCCTAGAACTTGAATTTCACTCATAATGAGTATGCTTTTTTCCTATCTTGCTAACATAAGTGATAACCCATTATGACCCTATTGGCATATTTTCCCATCTCTAGAGCAGTGCATGTTCCCTTGAGTTTGTTCAGGGAGAAGCCGTTCTGGGAGCAGCTCTCCCTTCTGTCTGGGATGATGGCTTGGGATTCTCACGTGGTACCATCAGTCTGATGAAGTCCTTATGTGTGGTCTGGGTCCAGGCTGTGGGGTGGATAAGGGGAAGATACATGTCAGACAGAGTAAATGGGCCAGGTGCCATGCCTGATCTGTTTCTTCTTCATGGAAATTGTGTGAAAAATCTATGTACATAGCTGTCCTGAATAACCAGATGATATTTTTATTTCTCTTTCTGTTCTAGTGTTTAACACTTATTGCTGCCTTGTTTCTTAAGTGGAAAACTTCCACATGAAACTTTGATGATATTATGGGCCTTTCAGCTGCCATGCACTGTGCAGGAGTTGGCAAGAAAGTCCAAATCTCCTGTCTGCTGGCTCATACCCCACAACTGCAGGAAGTCTCAGATTTTTTTTACACAGAAAGAATTTCTGACTCTGAACTTATTTCCAGGAGCTCCCCAGTATGAGAACTGTCTGAAGGACAGAAATCAAAACAGCAAGAATTAAAAGAGCTGCACTGCATACAATCACAATTTATATTCCAACAGACCAGACAAATTACTTGCTTCTATATTGATACTGAGTGCAGAAGTTTTACCCTGAATTCACATATTTTACCAGCATTATATCTGGTAAGAAAAATATCTGAAAGGCTCAACACTGGCATATATAAGAACAAAGCTGCTCATGGCATCAGTTTCTTGGGGATTTGAGTCAGAAAAGCAGGATGAAAAGTGTGATATTTTCAGATAATGCTAGCTACTCATAACTTATTTTTTCAATCCAGAAAGTCAGGAGTGATATCAGGAGTGATATAAGAGATATTCTTGTGCAGTCAGAGGAGACTGTTTTATCTTCCATGATCACTGAGTTTTTAACACAGGTGTGTTGAAAAATCTTCAGAAGAAAGAAAGGGATGTAAGAGACAAAAAAACACTTCTTAGAATATGGAAATAATTTTTTCCTTCTAATTTGATTTTCATGATGTTTCATGTCCAAAAGCCAAAAAATGTGGTAATGTATCTGTCTGAATCAAACAAGCTACCAAACAAATACAAATTAACTCCAAAATATTCCATACTATGCACTCTCCAACATCCAAAAATAATATTTTACCTCATGTTTCCATTACTTCCCTTTGCAACTCAGAACTGTGTCAACATATCTCTTTCTGTTGTTCCTTTCATAACATTAATCAAATTACTGTCTACACTGTACTTACTGTGTTTGAGCCTCATGTAGACAAACTTGTCTAAGATTTCAACATGCTAAAGTGGATATTGTTAATAAGAGAGCTGTGGTACCACAGAACCCAACTCCGGCATGCCTACCAAATGTCCAAGTTTTCTTGGGCATATTTGTTTTTCACCTTGAAACTTTTTAAATGTGGAAATATAATACATGCCTAAGGTGACTGGTAACCTTTGAAAGTAGATGATTTTATCAGACTGTTGTTCATGTGGAGACACTAAGAATACTTTCAGTCATATGTTCAAGATTTCAGACTGCTACATTCCCCAATAGGGAGTACTGTTCCTGCATGCTGTGATGGATTACCACATGCAGCCAGCCCAGCACTGTGCAGCTGCACAGGTTCCAGGAAGTGTTCACTAAACTCCTTGAACATCCTTTTCTCATGTGGCCTGCACATGCAACAGAAGTTAAATGCTACCCATGCTCAGAAAAAATGCATAGCAGTTCTAATTCTCATGGATGGGCTGTTTCATCTGGCTGCTAGCATTCTGCTGTGTACAGGATATTATACTTTGTTGAAATTACATGGCCTTGGACTAATGTAGAAGACTATATGCTTATGACAGAGGTTGAGGTACAATTCACTGAGCAAATGGGGCAATTGCCTCTTTTCTGACAGAAAAACAGAGCAGACAGAGCATCTGGAGCCTAAATTGCCAGAGCCGGTTGGAGCAGGCAGTAAGGCTGCAGCACCACCAAAGCCCACTGGGTTCTCAATGCAGCTGCATGCCAGCTTGCATCCAAAGCCTACCCAAAATCCCAAGGGCACTTCTGCAAAAGTTGTGGCAATTGAAGAAACTATGGAAAGTGGCAGGACTGAAGAGCAAAGCTTGAGCGAAGGACTCATGCTGTGAAAATATGCTGGGTTAGAAGAGGGCTTTGTTTTAAAACATTTGGTTTTAATCTGTTTCACTCAGCAGACTGAAATGCTTTCTTTTTTTAAAGGATTTCCTCTTTCCTTTTAGAGACTGGAAGTTCCTTTGGTTGTACACAAACCTTACAGGAAAGGTGGGCCAGTTCTCCCTGGAGTTCTGGCCTTGGACTCTTGTCTGAGAAACACATTACAGGAGTATTGGCGTGTATGCATTATGGCATGCATATTTCTGTCTGGGCAAGCAAAACTAGGGATCCAAAACCTGCCTAAGTGGTGAAGTGAATACTGAACACTTTACCCATGCTCCTAAGGTCAAAGCAGTTCCAGCTGACAAACAGATGTAAGCATGTTCCTGTAGTCCTGGCTACATTATGAATTTACATGGTTTATGCTAAAGGGAACGAAGGACATGTTTGTACAGGTGTATCTTTGTACAGATGCTGAACTAGGCCCAGCATCTTGATATAGTCTTTAGGAATAACATAAGCCAGGAAGTCGAGGAATGGGCAGGGTGATAGTAGGAGTGTGGACAATGTGATTTAAGGGAATGTCTTTTTCAAAAAGGCTGTACATGCTGTCATGGTCCCCAGAACTGCCAGGGAGAATGCACTCTAGGCTACCTTGTGCTCATTTGCAGTCTACTGGATGTATGAATTCGTCAGCTAACCGCCAGAGAAAAAGTTCAACAGGAACTGGGGGGAGAAAGCAAAAAAACAGGAGGAGGGTTTTATTAATACTATTTAGAAGCAAATATAATTCTATGGAATTGAGTATATGTTTTAATTATTCCATTTTGATTATAATGTGGGTAGGACACCATTACCATTTAAATAGTATGTGATGTGAAAACCAAAGCAAACATAAATAAACAAAGCAAATGTTCTGTTGTTAATTTGGTACACTGTTTAGATAAATATTTTCTGCAGCAGTGTCAGTTGTGCATGATTTCATCTTCTGTTCTATTCTCCAAAATTCATAATTGTCTGCGTTCTGTTTTGGTCCAAATGAATTTTGCTATTTAAGTGGTTGAAAAAAATGTAATATTCACCATAAAGTTTGGCATCTAAAATATTTTAGCCTGGTCCTATTCCTTTGTATCTTTGCTCCTTATTTTTTAGGCAGCTACATTCATCTATCTTGTATTTCTGCTTAGACTCATATTTCAGTAGTTTCTTTAATAATTTTCCAATACAGATATTACTATTACCTGCATTTTTAAACAGGTGATTTGGCTGCTTGGTGAAATGCATTTTTATCTCATCACATTAATCCAGGCTAATGAGAGTTTAAGGATTGTGATGTCTTTGAAAAGATAACAAAAATCCCGATTTCTGGTCATAAGTTACAGAATTCCAAAAGGAGAAGCTCAAATGAATAACCAGATTTGGAAACCTTGTAATTATGGCAATTCAGACTCAGAGTAAATCTGCACTTTACTGGTTATTTACAAGGAATTAAACAAGGACAGGACCATTGTATTTTTCTCTTTCATGATATGAGAGCTTGGCGTCATCTTTAATTCTAACAAAAGGTTTTGATAATCAGCAATTCTAACAAATTAACTTAAACCCCAAATCAACTAGTGGATATGATTCACATTTTACTCAGTTCTAACCCTACGAAATAACTCTTTCCTAGGACAGCAACACCATAAATTTTAGTCTCATACACTGTGTGATGTGAAAATATGGAAAGCCATTTCACATTAAACAGAATATTTTAAGAATGATGGACAGATTATATCTGTGCCAATGCATTAAATTTTTGTTGGCAGGACACATTAAAGTGTCAAATTTTCATATGTCATTGTAAGCTGTAGACAAGCCACTGACAACAAGAGTGTAAATTTTCCCTTGTCCTATAGGTTTTTCTTTTAGAAGGACATATATTGTAGGTGAAATTAAACTGTAGTAAATAGACCAGAAACAAAGAAGCAAGGAAAATAATCTATTACAGTAGAATTTTACTTTCCAATGTGGCTGTTTACAAAAAATCCTCTTGTTTTAGAGGAAACACTGGACCGTATTAGATGCAGGGATTATAAGTAAAACTTTTGAATAGCATTATCTCTGTCAGCTGTTGACATGATCTATATTACTCACTAATTGCTACAGTCATGGCTCACACAGGCAGACCCAGTTCAGCTGTTCTTGACTGAGAAATCCTCTACTGAAACCAGGTTGTCTTTCCTAAGGGAGAGTTGCTTCTCCTTTCATTTGTATTTGTCAAAAATGTGTGTAGAGCAGGTATGTGCTTTCTTTAGCTGAAGTTGCATCCTACTCCCTGTTTCATAAGTTATCTCTATCTAGAAAGTCCGCTTGTGCTAAATCCAAAAAGGGTTTTAGCCTTTTTGATCCTAAATCATCTGATATTTTTGGTCTGTGATATCCCACAAAGAATTTGGTTTAGAAATAGCACTGAATTTTACTATTTTTGGCTGAGATAGAGCATGCACAAATGAGATTAGAGACGGCTTCATTATTCAGCTTATCATTTTGAATTTGAAACTGTATAGAAGTGCTTGAAGCCTTGACATTTCAAGGAGGGAAAAAGCATTCTAAGAAACTCTGAGCAAGTTCTGTGATGGCTCTGTAGTGATGACAAAGGAGGATTTTGAATGACTGGGATAAATATATGGGGGAATTCTTTCCAGATATTTAACAGACTTCTTAAAGGTGAACTAAATGAAAACATGTTCATGCATTGCTTTTGCTCTTTCCTGCTCTTTTCTTGGTAACTGCTCTGCACTTATTTTTATCAGATAAAACAGTGTATTATAAACCAAATCATATGTTCTCTGGCATAAGTCTTTTAAATGCTAAAGTTTCCTGAGGGCCTAAGTGATAACTCTGGATGTTGACTCATTTGATAAATGGTATCTCATGATGATGACTGTACCCCTAAAAACTCCCAGATAAATTTGTGTCTCATCCTGCTAAGTAAGTCCTGCTCTGCACAGCACAGAAGAAAAAATCTGAAAAGGCTCTGCTCAGGCAAGGAAAAGGGTGGGCTCCAGTGTAGTGTGTTGTTTAAGGCTGAGTCTCCTGATACAGGTACTAGGACGATTGTGTCTCCTGCCAGGTCCTGACAGTGTTCACCAGGTAAAGATCAAGGTGCAGCCTCTGATGTCAGAGCAGTCATGAGCTTCTTGCTTGAATGAGGCAGGCCTCTGTATTCAAGTGTGCTCAGTGACAGCCCACTAGAAAAATTAACAAGTAGGTGAACAGGCAGAAAATGAATAATCAACCAGTTAAAAAAAAAAATATTAATTAACAAGTAGATTTTCAACATGGTGTGGATTTGAAGTCTTTTTACTGAAAGTTCTGATGGATCACAGAAAACCCCAGTTTTATAAACACTTCTGTACTTTACAATGTTTCTTATGGTTGGTAACAGTTCCTATGCATACATCTGAGTTGGCAAAATCTGCTTATAGGACATTTTCAGTCTTTTTCACTGGAAGCTGAAATCCATCTCCACAGTTCAGCTCTAAGACATTCACCTACTTGTAGTTCTGGTTCCAAGCACTGCTTTTGGAAGGATTACTTTAGTGGCTTAATCCTATTAATGGAATAAAGTATTTAACTATTCATTGTTCTTTTTGTTGTAGCCTATTACAACTCATTTGAGGCTAAAAGGAAGGACACCAAGGACACCAAGAAACTAGTTTCACGTTCAAGCACAGTATTAAACAGGGTTAGCCAGCCTCCTTTTTAATTACTGTAGCCCTGAATGACGTAATGGAAATTAATCTTGCTGATTTTCACATTCATCTAAGGAGACAGGAAAAGATGAAGCATTGTGTGGTGTACTGGTTTAAAAAGTAGACTCCAGCTTGTAATTCTTAACTCAGCTACTACCTACCTTGTGATTTTAGAGATTATTTGGGATTGATATTGCTATTAATCTTTATTAACTGTCATTATTTGTAGAGATTTCCAGGACAGAAATATGTGCATATGCACCATCTCATACATTTAGGTTGCACCATAGATTTAAAAGGGTGAGGAAATGGACATGGACATTGCAAGTCATTCATCTATACTGGTAAATTATTAGAATGAACCTTGTTGTGGGTTTGACTCGGTGGGATTAATGCTCTCCCAACAATTCCCAAGCACAGTTCAGGACCTGGCCATGAATTAGTCATGAACTATTCCTAATGATTATTTTGGATGACACTGATCTATTTGGGAGGATAAGACAGTTAGTAATATGGATGTGGGCCACTCTGTATCAGTTGTCTCAGTGCCAAAGAATATTTAATTTATTAACATAAATGTAGCCTCAGTGTCCAGTGCAGCAAATATGCTGCACATCTGCTGTAGTAGCAGAGTGATCTGCATGTGCTCACTCATTCTCATCCACTTTAGATATGTGCAATTGGTCTGCATGCTTACAGATTATACATTTGATGTACCAAGGATGCATGGGGGGCCTGCATGCATCCGCTGAGCAGATGCATAGTGTAAGGATTTGAAATACAAGCTTCAAATGTGCAGTAAAATGTATCCACCCATAGCACATTTATGACTGGTCTGAGATGTCCTCTGAACAGATTCTCTGGTGTGGGCTATATACTAGGCAGCTAGATGTCTGCCATTCCCGAGTAGAAAGAGATACATGGGAAATGCAAGTTTTTGATACCACCACATGCTGAGTCAGGTTCAGGTATATTTAACTTGCTTTTAATCTACGACTATGTCAGAGTCACATAAATTAAGGAAACTGTGTATATCAATAGACTTGAAACAATCTTGATAGTTGGCAGTCCAAGTCTTTTAGTTGGGATATACTGAGACTAAGCAAAATATATGGTACTGCACAGACCTAATTAGATTCAGTGTAACTGCAGTGGAACTCATAACTTGGCTCTCAAATGAGATTTCCTAAAATACTGAAAGGAGCCAATAGGAAAATGACAAACATGTCCTGTCTTTGTAAATTTTTATAGCCTTTCATATGTTTCAAACTTGCAAACATTATCATTTAACTGCATAGTACATGCTGAAGAGACTGTTAAAACTTTATCCAGTGTTGTATTTCTGAGTTGTTTGTTCCTTTTGTCACAAACATTTATGGGAAACACAAGATACAACGTACTTAGTGTAATGGTAAGGGTACTGGAAAAAATTGTCACCACAATATCTACTGCCAAATGCTTTCATTGAAAGTAATCTGCTGCAAAACAAATAGGGTTTACTGCACCTAAAATTATTTAAATACCTTTAAAAATCTTCTCCCAGCTAGTTTTTTGTAAGAATGATGCGGCTACTAATCCTTATAAGGATACAGCTAGAAAGATGACCCTGAAAAAATATTTTTAAAGCAGCAAACCTGTAATTGGTGTAAATGACATGCCCAGCAAATGTACAATTGCAAGCTCTTGGCCTCATTACTAGAGGATTTCATTACATTTCTGTCACATGAGATCTTTTCTCTGTCTGTCTTCCTAGGCTTCTTTGTTGAGGATTCTTCTGCACATGTGTGTATCCATCTGCCCAACCACATCCTAAGGGACCCAGAGAGTGTGAGAGAATGAGAGACTGTTTTATGTCTGTGTAAGCAGTTGTTCCACATCTACTCTTCTCTGCACCACACAGTAACTGAAAACCTATTCATTTAAGTCTTGAAGTATATATTTCAAACTGCATTCATTAGGAATGAATCTCCTTTCCCTTTCTCAACCGCATTCTTACAGGGCTACTGAAGCTTGAGAACTGAGCTCAATCTTGGCAGGTCCCCACTCCCATCCGAGGTCCAGGTTCAAGCTGTATTTGGGTTCTTTTCTGCTGATGCCTGCAAATTCAGCAGGCAAGTTCAAGAGAGGATAGATGAGCCCTAACACTGCTTATGCTAGTCTCCATTTCAGAGCTGAAAGGTGACAAAGAGTGCAAAAGAGATTTTGGTCCAGGAAGGTTTTAAACAGCAAGCCATAAATTATCTTTTTTTTCCCCTTTTTTTTCATTCTTTCCCCCTTCTCAAGAGAAGGCATTTCCAGTAAAAGCTAAATTTGTCTCAGAAATTGGCTCTGTTCTTTTCAACGCTGCTGAAAGCTTCTCTGCTAAGAAGGACCCCTAGTGGTTTTATCAGGTTTCATCTCTTTCAGGCTTACGTGTTTTTGTGTATGATGCACGTATAAATACATGAATAATGAAAGGAACGTTATATACACATATACATATATATAGAGAGTGAAGAGTCAAATTTTTTTCTGCAGTGGACTCAAACCATGCACCCAATCTATGTCTGGATCTGCAGGTCTGGCTGTTTTGAAAGGCATACTGCACCCTGGGGAAAACCAATTTTACACTCTAACAATGACTGCAGACATGCTGCTCAGGATTACTTGTTGCATCCTGTGCTACTCAAACAGCAAAGAGCATTTTGTGTAGGTGACATGTCAGATCCTAAGGATGATCACTGAGAGCTCTAGCTTCTAACAAGGTATAAAGAAAGATCTACATGAATATTCTATTCAGTACTACAGGGACTACAGAGAAGAATACAGGCAAGCAAGATTAAGAGCATTATTTGGAGGTGGAGTAAATGGAAACATATAGCATAATGGAGGAGACAATTATAGGCTGAAGGAGAAGGGAATAAAAAATAGAAAAATTTTAACTTGCCTTTCCCTCAGAATCCCAAACTTTCCTAAAAGTAGTACTTGCTCCTAAACAGCTCCTTGATTATAGTAAAAGCAAAGTAAGAGCTTTTCCAACTTAAAAAAAAAAAAAAAAAAACAAAACAAAAAAAAAAAAAAAAAAAAAACAAAAAAAAAAAAAACCAAATCATGACTTTCTTAGGTTATGAAATTTTCAGTGACAAAGATGCAGCCTCCTGTTTACAAATAGTTTTAGAGTAAGGATCTGTTATTTAATATTCAAAGAAAGAATCTCAGCGTAAAACTCATATGGCCAAGGGAAAAATCAAAACTTTAATCTTGCATTAATAATCACACTATAGTATGGTCAGACAGAGAAAAACCTAAGAATCTATTTTACTTTTCACTATTTACCTTGTTTTGCTACTGTTTCCCAGCTTGGGCAATAAATAGTTCAAGCTGTTATATCTCCAGAATTCAATGACAGAAACCTCTGTACTTTTCCTGTAACACATTTCATCTCTATCTCAGGGTACTTCACTTAATTCAGTATCATCGTCTCTGTTTCAGTGATGAAAAAAGTCAACATTTAGAGATAAAATTATGTTGTCAGGGCCAGACTCTTGTGCAGGTGGAAATGCAAGCCAGACTTCTTACTTCCAGTGTCTCATCCACGTGATTGATTATTGATTATCTCATCTGTGGATGTACAGTCACATCTGAGTCACCTCAGTTTAGGTCAGGTTTTAATGATCAGTCAGGATGTCTCTATGACGATGGGCAAAAGAGGTGAAGTATAAAGCAGAGGGAATCACAGTTGTGGTCTCTGCAATGAAGGAGATACAGCAGCTAGAATGGATGGTTGGACAGTTTTGCTCTGGGTACATATTTCAGTGCATTTCAGAGCACTGTCTTATTCCACTTTGAACAGTAAATAAAGGGGAAGATAAAATCACTTGCCTGACAAACAAAAAAGTAAATGTCTTTATCTGATGTTCTTGGCCAGACAATGAGAACTGGACAAACTCCCCATGACTTAAGCTGTAGCAGAATGAATACTGTTCACGCTCACCTTAATGCTTCAGTTCTAGCTGAGTCCTCAGCTCATGGGCCGCAAGAAGTGAGTAATCAAGACACCTCCCTCAAAAAAAGGGAACAAAACTTTTCCTTGTTAACAGTGCCACCTATTTTCACTCACAAACCTCCAAAGCTTGCTGTGGTGAGCCTGGTGGATCAAATAATCATCACTCACTAATTCCATGCTCTCATTTTCATCCATGTAGGCTTATTTTTAACTTCTTTCCATTTTCCTAATTTGTCCAAAGAGCAAGCTGGTGCACATTCTTATAAACTAATTAACAAGCTGAAAAGACATTTTTCTGGCAGTGCCTGACCTTTAAGCACTTTGTATGAATTTATCAATACCAGCAGAAACAATAATTTAAAAGGTTATTTTATGAGTGCTGAATAGTTTATGGCAACACTTTTGTCAAGATAAATGAGTTTCTTATTTCTACATTTACAGCTCTAAGCATTTTAATAAAAAGGTTCATAAAAGTCAAAGATAACTCCAAATCTCTTCTCTATCTAAGTCTACTTGGGTTTTTCTGATGACCCCCTGAAACACGTACAGTGTGGAGGGAGCACTGAAATGTGCAGCAGTGGAAGAAAGTGAAGAGATGAGTTTCAGTTTGCTCAGAACTGTTTTGATTTGATAGTATGTATTCAAGCCAAATTTACTACCTTTATACTGAGCCCCCTTTTTTAAAAAAAATAAATGCATCAGGTGTCTTTCATACTGTCTAATTAACTGCACTTTAAATCCAGCAGCGTTTACTATCCCAGGCAAGAATTTGGGAGCTCAGGATCCCTTGCTAACTCCTACCTCAAGAAGCAGCCCCAACCCTGGACTAGAACAGGAACCTCAGCCACTTCATCACCCACTGTAGAGCTTAATATTGACTGAATGCATATAGCTGCAACACAAACCATTTCCAAACATCTGTCTTCAGTGGCTTATACAGAGCAGACAGTTATCTTGTATATCAGAGACACCTTATTTGCTTCAGCAAGTCACAGACGACCTCAAACAGGAACCGCAGCAGGCCCACTCTGTACCTGTCCTGCAATTTCAGTTGTTGGGTGAACACAATTGAGTAGCATGCTCCAAAGGGTCACACTTCAAACTGCAGAAACAGATGAAGAGATGCAAATCAAATGACCTTTTTCAGTGGTCAGTTTACTCACTACGAAAATAATAAGAATTTAAAAAACAGAAAACTAACTGAAAAGCCCAAAACCAGGACGACAGTTGTCTTAAGAGACAAAAAAGCAGTTCCTCCCACATGATCAAAAGAAAATGAAAGATTTAGAAGTTATTGCCAAGTACAGTTAAAAAAGAAAATAATTTCTCATCCTCAATTCTTCCATTAATACCAAATAGCATTGTAACTATTTGCTGTATTTTCTCCTCTTATGCTTCTTGTGCTTTAAATCAACACCATCCCTATTTAAGGCTCTCGAAGACAACTGAGGGACAGAAGTGTGGGGACAGTAGCAAGTGGAAGACAGAAAGTGAAACAAAGAAATACAGTATGGACAGACAATAAGAATTCAAAGGATGAAGGCTAGAGATGTTTAGAGAATAAAAGGATGCTGAGGCAGAAACAAGGATGAGATTTACATTGTCGATGATAAGACCAAGGGCCAAACATTTAGCTTTCTACTAATAGATTATAACTTCTTTAGTCAATACATGAGTTTTTAAATCCACGACTTATGCACATTTGTGATTTTAGTAAACTTCTGCCTTTCAACCCTGAAAGAATAAATCTCACTCTCCAGATATGTATCTCTACTTTATTGAAAGATATTTGCATTTTGCTGTTTGCGTAAATGTATTTGTCAGGTCATTGCTATGTTTTCTATAAATTATAAATTCCTTTTCCCTCTTATTTGGATGTACTAAAAAATGCTTAAGGACATGTTCCTATAATTCATTATCTATACAAAACTCACTGTTGAGCATGGATACATGAGCAGTTTAGTAGATCATAAACTGTTCGGGACACAGCTCTCCCCCACATTCCAGAATTACACCAGTACAGGGAAAGTCACTGAAGTCAGTCACCATAAAGAATCAGACTCACTAAGTAACAGAAGGTTAAAAAGCCATATAGTCTCAAAAGCTTTTCACTACAGCATGTACCAAAATAAACATTTAACTCACGAACATATGGGTTTGTTATATCTTAGCAGAACAGTTCAATTGTTTGAGTTCAACTGACACTGCATTGCCATCTTATTTGCAAACTATTTTATACTAGCATCAACAGTGCAGCACAAATACTGTGTTTGCACAATGTATTATAGAAACACTCATCTTTTTCTCTTTAAAGTACACATGCATCTTTCTAAGATCTGGGTCTTCGTGTTGCAAATAAGACACCTAAGCTATTAAAAAAATGTTTTTGTCTGTTATGTGTTCAATATTGGCAACAACAGTTTTACAGAATGGATTTTTAATGTGGTAGTGACAGGGGAACAGATTGCTATGGCAACAGCAAAGATGAAAATTCTTAACCTGAATGGATCGTCACTGAAGTAATTGCAGGGTTTTTTTACCCATTCTACATCCATTTTACAACTTGAACGCAGCATTAAACCTTGAGCTTGCTATATATAAATGCCAAGCACTATATGCAGCCTTCAAGTTCATTTGACTTAAAACTTGCTGCACCTTACCTCAATAATCCAGGATAGTTGCTGTTCTCTAGCTAACATAACCATTTGAATACTATTATTTTTCCACATAGGACACCAGTAAAAGCTCTGTGCACTTGGATTTAACTTTGAGGTTCCTGCAAGATGTATATGCATACGTATTTTTTCTTTCCTTCTAGACTTCTGTAAAAGTCTGGGGAAATAATTTTTCATTTCAAAATACGGTCAAATCAATGTGCATGGTGTTTTTAATAACCTGGTGGAATAACGGCATATTTCAGTTTCACAGCTAGACTGTATGCAAAGAGACTGCACTCCAGACGCATAGTTTGTGCAAACAGTAATTTAATTGGAATTTCATAGGCATTTACTGATTTCTCTTCCCGCTTCTCAAAGTGTTTGTTCTCCCCACTTCCTTTCTTTTTATTCAGAATTCCTTAATCATGCTCTTGTATGCACATCTATTATTGCTATGAAGTAGACAATCAGAAATACAAGTCCTATTGGTTTTTTTTAAATATCAGTATTTTTAACCATCCTTTCTTTATACACTAAAATACCATTTAAACCAACCCTCATTATAGCCAATTAATGACGACTCAAACTGCACAAGATGCTTTTGCACTCAAACAGTCTACAACTGCTCTCACTGCCCGCCACATGGCCCAGAACCAGGGTAGCCAGAGGCAGCAAGAGGCAAGGTATCACCTTGTATTCCACACCTGCTTTGGAAACAACAGTATAACAAATTCTCAGTTGCTGCTGAGGTCTTGATACTCATCCTTTTCAATGCCACTCATCTGCAAGGAAACCCAGTGGTATCAAACTCATGATGGTAGCAGAGGAGTATATGGAGAGGTGACACAAACAATTTTCTGCTTTTCCTGTGGCTCTTGGGCTTTTCAGAGCACCCTTGAAGTTATGTCTGCTTTTACCATGGCTTTTGGACTTTTCAGACCACTACTTGCCACTTGCACATTCCCATCTGGGTAAACTCAAAAGAACAAACTCTTTGAACACACTGTGGGTGTGTACTCCAGCAAAGGAAAAATGTAATGAATAAAGTTCATGAGTTTCCCTTGTTCAGAAATCCCACTGGTTACTTATGCAAGAGGATAGATAGCTGTGCCAAATGCAAGTTCTTAAACACAGCTTCCATCACATTACTTACTGGTTAGGGGTTGGGTTTTTTAAGGCACCATTTTTTTTATCAAAGGAAAGTAAGGAATTTTCCACAGTCATTAGATGACACTCCAAGTTTCTGAAAAGAAAGAAAAAACTTAAAAAAAAAAAAGAAAGTTTGCCTGTGTGACTGCGTTAATACACACACACCTGTTCCGTGAGGTGAAGCTTCATTCAGAAATCATATTCAGTTAATTAAGTCTCCACCTCCAGCACAAATGAGTATAGTTTCACTGAGTTGCAACAACAACGCTCAGCAGCTGTGTTCACATCTATAGTCTCTTGCTCAGATGATTCATAATAGATTTGCTGTTTAACTACTAAACTGTTCTAGGTTGATGTTGTTTTGAATGACTAATGTCTTCAGATTACTTATTCTCTGTTCAGTCTGCAGAAATATTTCTGAGCAAAGGGGAAAACGCATGCACAGCATGTCACACAAAGCAGTTTCTAGCCTCTCCCTCAAGTGAGTTGAAGCATAAGTGAAAATCTTCAACACAGCCCCAGTAGCTGCTAAAGTACTACTGCTCTACCCCAGTTGCAGGACATAAGGATTCGGGTATGGAAAGAGGAGGGAAAATAAAGGAGGAAACAACCATCATTCCTTAGTGATGTAGGAATCCTCACCTATCATAATGGCCCATGCAGCGTATTAGGAGCTACAGAAAAACTATCTTCCAAATTATTCCACTTTAGCACCCACAGGGAGCTAGAACTGCTTTTGCAGTTCTTGCTCTGGGTTTTTATTATGCATTCTTCAGTCACTCTGAAGAACTGGAAAACATGAGGGAAGTGACAGCCTGAGACAATCTAATTGCTTACTGCCACACAGTCCTTTTTGTCAGGCCCTGAGCTGAACTAATTCAGCTTGCTAACCAGAATAAAGAAAGTTTTCTGCTAGTTGAATTTGCTTACGAAAGTATCTAATAAGCACAGTATAAAGGCAATGGTTAAAGCAAGGATTCTTAGCTGGGGGGGAGCGAGAGATGGACAAAGACCACAAAGGCAGAGGAACAGAAAAATGGAATGATGGTTCCAACCTTTCTGAAGCATGGAAGCTATCAAATCAGTTCAACCATAATAACTGGATGTTATTACCAAAAGTAAATTCCTTGAGCATAGAATTTGCAGAGGAACATGAAGACATTGCCTGAATTACATATAAATTGTGTATAAACATGACTGATCTTACAATTCTACTGTTAATGTATTTAGTTGTAAAATGAAGCAGTAACTTTCTCAGGAAATGTTAATTTGTATGGGCAGCACTTCCCATTAGCTTCCTCCATGTTTTCTGTAGGCAGACTACTCAGCAATATTGAGCCACTTGGCCATCAACAAAACACGGTGGAAAACACTGCTTTAGTACCGCATGGCAGAATTACCGTTGCTATTGAATTTTGAACTTTAGTATTCCACAGTCCTAGGATAGCAGCTGTGAAAAATCATTGCAGATATTGGTACGTATCAGCCTTCTTTGAATTAAAAGAAAAAACTGAAATACAGCAGCACCTCATTTAGTTTTGGAGGGTGATTAACTACAGTATTCACTTAAAAATGTAATTGATTCTTTGATGATCCAAATAAAAAAGCTGATCTTTAAGGCTGACTTGTTCAGACAGCAACAGGATTTGGCAAATTTATGCTTACATAAATAAATTCATACATATATATAAAAGATATATATACAATATATGTATGTGAATACATGAACACCTAATAATATATTAAACATAATATTTTTCCAGAGTTGTAAATAACCAAAGTGAGCACCAGTGTTTCCTTACAATAACAGAGCCAGGAAATTTTAGAGTCAGTAAGCAGAAAAACTCCTCTTCCTCCTGAGCTGCTGCATTTATATTAGCACAAGCAGAGCTAGTCTTATAAACACTAAATTCAGCAGAGGTTCCTCTGTTTCTGAGCCTCAAAACTGCATCTGTTCTGAAGTGCAGAAATTACAAGAAAACCAGAAAAATCAAACTACAACTGTGGTCTACTATTTAGCCCATGTGAGCTTTTCTGGCTTCTACTTAAGATGCTTCATCCTGCTACTCCCAGATAAACCTGGATACTGGGACATCTTTCAAGGTCCTAGTAAGCCAAGTTGCAGAAAATGCCCCAATGTGCCTCTATCCAACCTAGCTCCAGCTAAAGTGTTCAAAATCATCTTCTCACCCCAACCCCCCCAGCTGCTACCAAGCCTTAAAGACAATAAAATTCTGATGTGCTTCGTATTTATCCATTCTCTGGACACCTGAAAGTTTGCTTCTTGGCAAGCATGGAAACTTCATGTTTGAGGTGGCAACAACTGTACCTAGAACTGAATCCACAAATAAATGAAGGTATGCATGGTGCAATGTCCAGCTCTTAGGTGCCTAACTGCAGGTCTCAATTAGGCATCCAAGTTTCCCTGTGTAGGGTATCCAGAGTTTGATGGGGCACTTTGGGAAGAAATTTGTAAATCAGCACCCTAGGGCAGAAGATAGATGTGCTCATCAATAGGAATGTTTTATTGTGCTACTGACTTGAGGACTTGGTACTTTGCTCTGAAAGAGACCGTCTTTGCTGGGATTCACCTCCTTGAGCCCCTCCCTGGAGTCTAATAGGTGTTCAACCACTTTCATTCAAAATACTCTCCAAGAAAACTATGCTTTCCTTTCTTCCTCCTTCCCATCTTTCCCTTTAACCAGTTTCTCAGGAGTTCATTCACTCCAGAGAAAGATTTCAGTTCCTATACTCACACACAGCTCTGCAAGCCATTTAACTAT
>JAOEHX010042133.1:40989-53501 GCA_025448015.1 Bolborhynchus lineola
CTATCAGAACATACCTGGGAAAGAAAAAGACTCTTCTTCCAAGCTTTTCTGCTAAATTAGTCAGTGAGTGAAGAATGTGGTCTTATGGCCCAGCGGTTAGAGAACTCTTTGGGGAAAAGACAACCCACAGTTCCAATCAATGTTTTGACCACCTTGTTGTTCAAACCTGTTATCAACACAGCAGTTCTTACAATGCCCCAGTGCAAACATGTTGGCACACAGGAACATGAATAGTAGAACTAGAGACATTATGGATTTCATCTGGATTCAGACTTGAGAGCTACTGAGCAGAGTTTGAAGATCCAAGTTTTGAACTCCAGACAGCTAGGTCCGTTTCAACACTGAAGTACTTCCAAAGATCTACTTTAAAACTCTTCTGATAGAAATAAAAGATGGGAGAAAATATGTCCTATTTTTCAGCTATACGTCCTATGTTTTCAGCTTGCATACTTTGCAAATTAGATAGCACAACAATAATGCCTTCATAAAGGCAGAACCATGAACCTTTATGAGTCTTAACTCAGTTCAATGAAGGTCCGTGCAGGTACCCATGTGGAGATCATCGCAAAGATCAGGACTTCAACCCAGTCATTCACAGACCTAAAAAGGGAGAAATTGTGATGTTTGTTTTCTTTTGTGGTTGTTTTTTTTTTTTTTTTTTTTTTGCTGTGTTTTTGTTTTTTGGTTTTCTGGGTGGCTTTTTTTGGGTGGGAGGTTAGTTGTTGGTTGGTTACGTTGCTTTGTTGGGTTTCTTTTTAACTGGAAAATGGTATCTTAAATCCCAAATAATTGCCAGGGAGAGAAAAGAGAACTTTACTACCTGAAATTTCTATTAATTTTTTAGACTGACTGACTCTTACTCACCCAGGGTTATTAATATCATGATATTGACCCAAAAACCAAAATACTAGTAAGGGATGCTACTCAAGTCTTCAGTCATCTTCTACTTACAGACATGAAAGTTCTGTATAAGCCTCCACCTTGACACTGCAAACTGAAAAATCATAAAACTTAGGATGAATAGGTCACAAAGATTGGGGTTTTTTTAAGTTCCTTTTCAAAGAAAATGTAATAATAATGATCATTAATGGCATACAAAGCCTATTGTATTACTATTAGGAAAATGGTAGTGATGCAAGCTTGTAAATAAACTCTGCTGGTATGAATCTAGCTTCACCATATTTTATTTCAGTGGAGATACTACAAATTCACTTATTTAAAAATGCTCATAAAATTTGTTGAGTAATACTTTGTTATTAGGAAGACTGATAAATTTATTGAAGGACATGTATATGAAGACAAAGTTTGCTTCTCCTTCTATGTAATAACTTCTAAATTCAGGAACAATTTCTAAACACAGGCTGGAGGAGCCAGAGTTTAAGCTCATTATTCCTCAAGACTTGAGAACAAAGTATACACACTTTGAGCCATCATACTGATAGTTCAAAGCCACTTACTCTTGCTTGAAGCCCACATTAGGAACACAAGAAACCTCAAAACTTTCATCTTCTCATGCTTAATAGGGAGGCTGGGCTTTTCCAGCAATACTAACAAATGCAGTGTCTAATTTCCTGTATAACAAGAAACATTAGAAAGTAACACAAGTCAACAAAATATAGATTATTTGCTTATATTTTGAAAAGTGCAGGGGAAAATGAACAGTAGTGTTTCATTCTGAAGAAAACACTGTAAAAGCAAATAGGGTCATAGGACTTTATTAGAGGACATGCTAATTAATTACTACATACATCCTTCTAAAATCATACCCCATAGTATCCCTAACAAATTTCTACAATGTTCTCATTGCTATTATGCTAAAATAGTTGTCTTTAAAAAATACTTTAGTGTACCAATTCCTTAAAGAGAAATTAATATTACATTAAATTAAATAAGGCTTATTTGTGTTTTTATTTCTCAATTGTAAGGACAGAAACATTTAAGGAAAGATCACTAAATCATCATTACCATTTCAGCAAACTACAGGACACACAATATTACTTAAATTTTACCAAAGCAATCATGAACTTTCTGGTACTACCTGTTCAATCACTGCTAGTTCAGTGATTTTGTATGTAAAAATGAACTTACTTCCAAACCAGCCAGCCTCATTGTTTTATTCAGTGAGGGATGCACCAACCAAATTTTGTGTAATATCACTATCCATCAGTATATGTGCAAATTTGATGACACAATGAACTGTTTTGATGAATGAACATATTTGATGAACTCACTGAACTGGGGTCTTAATAAAAATAAACAGGCTAAACAGAGGTCTATAATAAGAATCTTATTGAGGGAGTAAAAAAAAAAAAGCCAAACAAAAAAACCCCCAAAACAAAACAGTTGCACCCATTAACTTAATGTCTTGTATAAAAGCAGTGGGAACATGCTCTCGCTTTCACCTGTCAAATCTCCAAGGACAATATTTAGTCAAAGAATTATAATAATCAAGAAGATTAAGACGCCAGCACAGAAAAGCAGATGAATACAAACTCCATTACAAGCACATGATTAATCCTACAGAAAATGTGAATTATATACATTAAACTCAGTGTTATGCTCAAGTAAAGGACAGACTTCACCCTGTTTTCTGAAATTATTGATACTGAAGCCTAACTATAAGCTCAACAAAAAGAATTCTGGTTTGTCTTACCTTGCTTGGTACCTGGCTTATTTTAAAAGGGTCTATGTTTCAGTTTTCATAATGATAAAAATCCAAGTCCAATGCAAGTCTTTCTACACTGAGGGCAAAAACGTGACTCAAGACTACAGCGCACCTTCTGCACAAGAATTTTCGGCACTGAAAGAACATCAAGCCTAAGAATGATTTAAAAGCAGTCAAAGAAGAAACAGGCTCATGATAAATAAAAGTTAGTAACTACACTTTTCCCACCCATACACACATAGATGAGTATCAAAAACCACACGATATAGCTGTTAACAGGCATCCGCCAACACTCTGTCCTTGTCACTGATGGAAATATATCTTTCTTGCCATTCAGCTATTCTCTAAATTTAGAGATGAGCAAATTTGGTTAAATTTGGATCAGATCACTTTCTGACTCACATTATCCTGCAACTTAGCAATCCTTTGTGCGTCACACAAAAAAGGCCACTGAATGTAATACACACTCTCTTCCCTTTATGAGGCACTGCAAACAGTCAAAGCAAGGAATACAAAAATATATCAGTAAACAACAGGAAACCCATACAAACACTTCTGATATAAACACCAGAACAGTGCTTATGAAATATGCATTCAGAGAGCCAAGTCTTTAACTAGTGAAAACTTACATAACTCCATCATTTTGAGCATGACTATCTAGATTCTCAGGCACTGAGGGTCTGCCCTTCCATACAGGAGTATCTCCACAGACAGAATTTTTTTCCCTGTCTCTTTCACACACACAAACACTTTTAATTGCTTATTGTGTAGCAATTTAACTTCAATTTTTATAAAATGGCTGTGATGTAAAGAAAAGATAACAACTAAACCCTAACATCAATAAGTGCTAATAAATATTAATATAACGTAAGCACCACTTTTATTGCAATGTGAAACCAGTTTATTATCCACAGATGAAATCAAATTGCTGCCTTTATTACTGTCAGGAATGACTTCTAAGATATTTCTATTTACTACTTGAATATTCATCAGCAGTCTGTATTTACAGTATCTAGTCTCTCTTTCTCTTTGCCTGCCCCATATTTATACACAAAATAATTTAAGAGCAGTATTTTCTGATACAGTTTTCAAATTAATTTAGACACAAATGCACATTATGAGATTAATAGCAGACCAATTGCTAAATCTGACACAGTTATAACACCAACAGAAAATCTTATCATGCTTGTATTTGCCATATGAACACTGAAAAAAGTAAATACAGAGTTTGCAGACTGATATCAAACACTCAAATTCCTTCAAATTATTCAACTACCCATAAACTCAGTGGATAATGAAAAAAAAACCCTTTCAACAATAAATAGAACTAAAACATTTGGCAATATTCCAAAGCCTTTCATTTCCTAAAGTGGTGCCTTTTATTAAAGTAACAGTATATAAGCGGATGTTTTTATGCATCCTGTAATTTAGAAAACCTAAGAGATGATTTCCCCAGCCCCAAAGTTGATCATCTTTCATTACAACAAACTGCACTTCAAGTCACACAGCCCTCAAATTTTTTATACATCCCCTCGCATTCTTTTCCCCCCATTTTAAATGGAACTAACTCGAAAATTCTGACATTTTCAAGAATGTCTGCCTGGTAATTTCTGTGAGGCACAGACAGCCTCCAATTACAATGAAATAACCACAGTGTTATTACCATTTTTAGAGCATTCTTTGGTTTTCTGAAGTGAATCAAAGCTCTCCATGGGAGCTACTCTGATTAGCGTCAGAACAATAATGTGCTATAAACTCCAAGCATTACAATAAGGGATTCAGAACTTTGTTTACATGAATGATATCTAAGCATGTATAAAAATATCCCAGAAACTTCCTTAAGGGGACTGCCTATATATTCCTACGTTTTAAGATTTCCCCTGTTAGCAAGTTTAAATAGGTCCCAAAAAAAGGCATGAAATTCAAGCAAATTCATTTCCCTCCTTTCACCTGGTCTCTTTCGTTTGGGTCTCTATACACAGGCCAGGTAATCACTTCTGGCTATAAGGATCCATATATACAAAAAAGCTGAGACCTCTGTCATTCTTGTGCCATATCAGGAATCACTGGCAAAACAAAAGTAATTTCAGTTAATCTACTTCCACTCATGTTCCTCAGTAGAGACTCTTCCCAGATACTTGCAGGAGGAAAATCCATTCTATCAACACTGAATTAGCACATCCATACCTACATCTCATTTCACATGAACCTACAGAGAGGATGTTTAGTGACACAAAGGCTGCAGATGATAGAACCATAGCACAGTCTCCAAAACTGGGACTTGCTATTGTTTCCAGGTTAAGTTCTTGCAGCATGGTGTTTGTTCGCCAGTCCCCACAGAAACAAAATTGGAAAGATGGCTCCTAGATTCTTACAACGAAGCATCAGACACTCAATGTGAGTCCACTTTTACTTATCCTTTCCTGCTGAATACTCAGCTGCCTTCGCTGGAAATTTTTGGCTATGTAAGGAATACCATGTTGGGCCTGATCAGGTTTTATTTGGATCCTGAGAGTATTTATTCGGTCTTTGACACCAGTGGGTGTTTGACACTATTGCAGACCAAATGAAAATGCAGGCAGAGAAAAGCAGAAATCCATGCACTTTAGAGGTATTGACCATATACATATGTCTGGGATATTTAAAAGGAAGCCATTTATAATCAGGAATAAGTGCTTATTCTGAATCTGACATTTAAATATCCCATCAACAGCAACCAGCATTGCAAAATGGTTTAATTAACCTGAAAGGATGTAATTTTATGCTATTTAGCAAGAAATACAAATTTTAAAGTGCTTTTACGCAGTATATATCCAAGTAGTAAGGCCAAATCCTGCTCTTAGCTACCCATAATTAAATATGGAGTAGATTCATTTACCTCCCCTAATAAATCTGCAGTGAAGATGGTGTAAATACAAGCAGAATCTGTGCCACATGCTCTATAATCCATCTCCTAAAATTACCATGCTCTTTACAACATCTAATGGTAGAGTTAAAAGTTAGTAAAGCCCAATGACAGAATGGATCACTGCATGGTGTGTGAAACTGTGAATCCTTGGGGTTCCCCCTCTCCTTGTCTTTTTCATCTAATTTGGCTGAGCCACCTGTCCTTCTCTACATTTATAAATACCTCCTGAAAATAACTTGCCTTAAAGCTACCAAAGGATGACGCGGGAGACTGAATACGTAATATTGAACCCTTTGAGGTCCAGAACTAAAACAACCCAATGTCTGTGTCCTGCTCATACTCACAGTATGGCTGACATCCTTCTGAAAGCCTGAGAGGTGTGCTCCACTTGACAAAATGTCAGACTGTGATGGATTAATCTCTCTGCTGTGTGATCCCAGAATTCAATTCCTCTCTCTGCACTCTGATTCCCCAACAAATTTTGTCTTGCCTGCTTGCATTACATGTTCTTTAGCAGAAGAGCTCCCTCAGAAAGGTAAGTCTTCAATGTCTGCTATGGAGACCAAACAGGAAGGCTAACTGAGTAGGTTTTGACTCTGTTTCAACTCTTTGCTCTATACGGGCACCTGTGTGTCCCCAGGCAAGACACTTGGTCCCAGGTACCACAAGCAGAATTTCTAGTGGGATTTAGGACAGGGAATCTCAGTTCTCTGCTTGTTTTAATCTCTGCAAAGTTCTTGGCACAAAATTCCCTACCTATGCTGCTACCCACAGCAGCTCAAGTGGGATTCCAGAGAAGGATTTTGATCCTCAGGAGCTCTCCACAGACAGAAGACTTTCCAGGAGGATTATACTTCAGAATTCCTCTGTCTGCAATAACTCTGGTTTATGAACCCATGGGCATGACAACAACTGCAGTACCACAACCAAAAATCTTCCTGGCCACAGTCTTTCTTCATAGTTCTCTCCTGTGTTGTTATTCTATTATTGTTATAATAGAACACTGTTACCACACCAAATTGCCCTCATAATCTGGCAGAAGCAGATAGATGGCTCAGAGTGCTAATTTGGCCCCAGCAGGAGAACCATCCCCCACTTCACATTTGAGGAGATTGTAAAAAACAGCACGATTTGGGGAAAGTCCGTAGGAACTGTCACCCACACAAAGCAATTATTGCTCTGTTCCTCCAGCAGAGACATTCAGAAACCAGCACAGTGCCACACAAAATGAAGCACAAGTGAGCCCTCAACAAAACTTTTCAATATCTTGAAATTAGTATCCCATTGCTGATCATCCCACACCTGGAGAAAGATATGACTGGTATGACAGTAAGACCAGAAGCCAGGTACTCCAGAAACACAATTCTTCTGGCACATTACAACTGCCATTACAGATAGCCTGGTATATTTCTGACGCCAACAAGACTGTCAGTCCTCCTGTTCATTGCCAAAATTACCACGGTAGTCATAACCCGTAATGCAGTGTCTTCATTCTTCCCCTCCCCTAGACCTTTTTGGAGCCTCTGGATCTTTCTTTCATCCTTCCCTGTGCTCACTAGTTATTTCCGCCTGCGCCTTGGCATGCTGAGATCAATGTGGATGCTGAAAATTGAACACTAGATCAAGAAGCATGGGGCAGGACGGGGCAAAAAGCTATGTCAAGAGCTAAAAGGGGCCATAGCATGTTCCAAGGACTTGTGGGACAGGTTTTGCCCCCAAAGATGGAGTGTGCAGCATGGACATGTTTGAGGCATTCTCAAAATGACTGAAAAGGCCAGTAGTGTTGCTGCCAATACAATGATCCTTCCCAAAGCAACTCCTGGGAGCTTCCTGCAAAGAAGTATAAATTGATCTTTTCTTTCTCAGTTTTACAAGAGCAAAATGTGGAATAATAGCACCATAGTCATAATAATTCCATATTGTGAGGATAAATTAACTATTGCCATGTACTCAAGACACTGTGGCAACATGGATCATAGAATAAAGCTATCTACAGCCACATAACCAATACAGATAAATATATCCAAAAATAAAAACTCTAAGTACTACTGCAATACAAATAATAAATGAAAGCGAAAAAGATTCAGTCATACATACAGGTGGATTTCCAATTATGGAGGAAACACTTTTACAGAGAGCAGAGTGGAGCACATTAAGTGGGATGGTGAAGAGAAAGGTAATAAATCATTCTACAAATAAATTATTCTAAAAATGGCCATCCCAGGCAGAAGCATGTTCTTAAACTACGGGAATGCATTTTTTTTCTAGTAAATTGAACATAGCTAAGAAGTATATATGAGCATCCTCCTACATGTACAAAATCCACTTTTTCCTGAAACAAAAAATGTATATCCATGTAGCCTGCTCAATCTAAACACGGATGCAAGTAGTTCTTTGAGCTGTGGAGTTAATGAAGCATTTGTGGAGAACAGTTTACTATCTTGCCAAGAATTTATAGCACTATAAATCCTCATACCATATTTTACTTTGAAATAACCTCCTCGTATAGACAAGCCCCAAGACGCAATAGCACATGTGCATGGGGAAGCTTGCCAAACTTTTCTCCAGCTGACCCAGGAAATACATATGTGAGAAGGAAAGTATGGAGAAAAGCAGACTTTATGCTGCTGCTTGTGGAGATCTGATGTCAGTGGAGGGAGTCAGTGCCTTGCTAAGATATTTTCTAAGAGCCATAAGGAGTATTAACGGTGGAGCATCACACCAGGAACACAGGCAAGAGACAGCTCTTTTATTACAGCAGTATCCAAATATCCCTGCACCTAATATCCACTTCACACTTCAGAAGCCCTCTGGGACTTACAGTAGGTGACCAGTACACATACAGATCATGACAGGTATATACAGAGAATATTGCTGGGCTGCACAGAGATAGGTAACATAGCAAATGCCTCTCTGGAACTAAAGAAGTGGAGCTGCCTGAGAGGCAAAGGTTACCTTAAGCAGTACTCAGCACACTGCTTCCAGGACACTGACAGAGCCATTCTGCATCACATTCCTGTGGCGCAATGTTGCATGCCTGTATCATGGTGCTTCATTATGTAGGGCATATATGCCCTTCCAATGCTTCTTTTCTTTCACTACAGCTCCTGAAAAGCAACCAAGTGGTCTGAAAGCTGCATTCCCCCCTTTTTCCTTGTTCTCCCAATAGCTGGCTAATACAACTGTCTTTCAAATGGCCAAAAGGCTTTCTGCTTTCCCCAAACTAGGTTCTGGGATGCCTGCTGGCCCTCAGTTTTGCTATTTTGAAGAGAATGAGGAGGGGCATTTTCTTTGCCCAGCACACTGTTCCAGCAGAGCAGATGGGACCTTGTCCTTCAGCAAAGCAACCTCAGATCCTGCTTTCAGTCAGAAAATGGTGGCTAGGAAAGGAAATAGCAAATACCACAAAAATACAAATAAAAATGTAATTTGAGAGGTTTATATTAAAATCTTTTTATATCAACAGTACTTTGTAGGTACAGGCATGCTGATATCCTACAACTACCCAGTAGCTGTAGGGCATTCTCTATACAGAACAACAACAGCTATTCTCTGAAGGCAAAGCAGTCCTAGCGTGTATACAGCATATGCCAGCAAAATTCAGCTTATGCCAGCAAAATTCTGCTTTTGCCAACATAACTTGCTCCAGATCATCAAAATGAAGCTCTAACCTTCATTTCTCTAAGCAGAAGAAAGAGCTATACCCATGACATCCCTGCACATACACTTTCATCAATGTAGCTCCATCAGTCATGTCTTCATACACTGGATTGACACTGAAAGGCTGCCAAGGAATAGTGTAGACCTAGCACTAGTTTCTGAAGCTCACGATTTCCAGTGCTTACAGATTTCAGTCTTTGTTAATATTGCAACATTTCCTGCTTCTAATAAACCATGTGATATATATCTAAGCAATCTTCCAGTATGCTATGCGTATATTTATTTAGATATTTTTGTCAGTGCAGATATGGCTTCCATTACAGTTTCAAAATCACAAAAACAACAGCCTAAAATGAAAGTGCTGACACGCAGCTACCCAAATGAAAATTCTATAACAAACTTGCATTTAATCCTATCTATATTTGAAAGTTCTGTATTCAGATCACAGTGTCTGATGACCTATTTTTCTTCTGCTGAGTTTCATTTAGCATTTCATTCTTCCTGCTAGATACCACTTGAGATGACCGTACACACATCCTGATCCCTTTAAATGCTTTCAAGCAGAAACCACTGCTCAGAAACTCATAACATTACATTTCATGCCTTTGCCATTTCCCTCACTTTGCAGATACAGAGGAATAGGCTACATCAGTAATCTCATTTACTACTATCGGCTTGCCACCTTAACCCAGTTTGCAGAAAGCTGTCATTATCCCCCACCTCACAAACTTCATTCATTTGAGCAGAAAAAAATTCTTTTCTGAGCCATAAAAATGCCAACCCCCAAAAAAAAAAGAATAGAAGAAGATAAAGTAAATGCTTATTAATAAATGTCAACTACAGCGATTGTAGTTAAGGTGTTACTGCTATTGATCTGTAACCACCACTCTGGGAACAATCAAGAATACTGAGCATGAAGCAAGAATAGATTTTTTTTTTTTTTCCACTGTACTCTAAAAAGAAACCTTGCAAAACAAATTTAGTTCGGGTAAAAGAGTGATAATTAACATCCAATACAGCACTAAGCTTCTGGACAGCTTAGGATCAAAGGTCAGCTTGCATTTACTCGAATTTATAATTCAGTATTTCTAATTGTTCTTGTCCATGCCTGCTGACTACTATCCTCAGTAGAAGAAACCATATATATATATGTAGTTTTATATAGTTCATATATATACAATATAGTTTTCTGCTTTAGAAATTTGCCATTGCTCAGCTTCTTCCATAAACAACTAATATAATCAGAGATACTAAATCACAAAATCATATTTTTTGAAAATTTGCAATGAGAAGACTTTTCTAAAGTAAAACACTGGACCTCTAGTAAAACCAAGGCAAACCCCTAGTGTTGGACAGTATTCCCATGCTATTCCAATAATGGCAAGCTTCTGCCTAAAATGAAGCTGTTCTTTATGAGAAAAGTTGTAATGACCGAGCAAATACTGTTTCAGGTTTGAGAGAACATAGAACAGAAACATATGCATGAGCACCAGTGTACTGCAGATCGCAATAGTACACTGCCAGGTGCAGAATGTGGAAGGCAGGAGAGGGACCTGTTTGCCCTTCTGAAGAGATAAATGGGAAGTACCATGGATAATTCAACAGCATGGTAGTTTACCAGGTTAGAAAGTCTTTTTCTTTAACAAAACTTAGAGAAGTTACAAGCTTGCAGGCAACTGTTCTAACCAGCAGCGTTCTCCAGCACCTGGCACTGTCAGGTAATGATTGAGGCTAAATACATTAAATATGATTTCAAGCTTCTTCCTTCACCGATTTGGCTCTTTTTTTCCTATGGCTCCTGACAGTGACAGTAAAAGATAGTCTTTCACAAAATGACAGACCATTGAAATACTGAAACTTTTATCCTTTATATGATTAGAATTTGTAATTTATATATTTGCCAGGATTCTATGAAATACCCACTAGGATAGTGTCAAGTATCTTTCCAATAAAGCATAAAACCCACCTTCCCTTCAATAAAGGAAATTACCCTGCATGAATACAGAACGGGGATTCAAAATAAAAGTTCCCCACACAGCTAGTTTAGTGTATCAGCTAAAGACAATGCCATTTCTCCAGAAAAATGACAAGACAATCTGTTTCCCAAAGCGGATGGATGTGCTTTCCATTTGTTAGAGGATGCAGTAGGCTCTGGTCATTCCCTGTCCAGTGTTTAGGAAGGGGCCTCCTGGGTATTAAGAAGCCTCAAGCATTCCAATATAGCCTTAATTTACAAATGTCAGGCACAGTTTGCCTATTGCCCTAATCCATATTGTGTTTTCCTTTTCTGATTATTAGGGATTTGTATCCTGAGCCTTCTGAAGGGGAATTAAAGTACAAAACCCCCAGAGTACCCAGGCTCTAAGTAAAAAAAAAGTAGAAAAGAAATCCACATTTCCAGTGACAGCAAGAATAGTTTACATCCTCTTCTCCAAAGTTTTAGGAAGGCTTTGTCACTTTCTTCACATTTTAACTTCATTAGCATCATTGCCTTCTCTTGACACATACTGTAACTGGAGCAAAAACTTCCTTTGTGTGGCTGTTAACAGACTGCACAAAATGATGCGCTCAGCAAACAGCATCCCTTCCTCTTCTGACCTCTTTTCACGAATTCAATCCATTTATTGCATATTTAGATTATTGAGAACATTGGCATTAAATGCATGCGTACACATAAACTGAAGCTGGAAACAATCGCCAGCCAGCCCCCATACCGCTGTGCTTTTGGTCCCTTTGCCTAAGCGAGGGAAGGTACCGGCGCGCACCACAGGTACCTGAAATGCAAGCACAGCCAGGAGACTCTCCATCCCTGTGACCAGTCTCTAAGCTTGCAAAGTGGCAAACAGCATTTCTTTACATATCGCTTTGTTGATTTTAAAGAACTGCTGCTTAATCAGAAAAACAGCGACAGAACTGGGGGCAAGCAACAAGAGGCAGCCAACCCCCCCTCTGCTGAGAGCAGCTCTCTTCGGCCAAGGGCCCACATCCCATCCACGCTGGCAGAAGTGAGAGGACCCGTCTGTCTCCCAGATCACCCGCAGCCCGGAGCTTCAGCCCAGCTCCCGCTCTGCCTCGGGCAGGATGGGGAATACCCCGTTCCCCAAGGGGTCAAACACCCACACGCGCTACGGGACGGAAGGTCCCGGTACCACCACGGGGAGAAACCCTTCCCTTTCCAGCGCAGCGGAGCGAATGCCTATACCCGGGGGGCACTTGGAGCCCCACCACCACCCGCAGGTCCCACAACGTCCCCCCCGCCCCCAGCAGCCGCCCCTCCCC
>JAOEHX010042135.1:0-12619 GCA_025448015.1 Bolborhynchus lineola
TCGCGCCGAGGGGCTGCGGCTCCGCTTCCTCGCTCCTTCCTAACGAGCGCGTCCCGCTCCTCGCCGCCCGCCGGGATGCGGAGCTCATGGAGCGCTGGGATTTCCTCCCCCCGCAGCGCAGCGCTGCGCCCGGGACTGCGGAATTCAGCGCTGCAGCCCCGCGATCCCGGCTGGGAAAGCGGCAGCGGGAAACCGCAGCCGTCGGCCGCGGGGCCGCTCCCCGCCGCAGAGGGTCGGCTGTGGGGTGACCCCTCCGCAGCGGGGTCTCCCGGGGGAGGATGCCCAGGGGGGTGCAGCAAGTGCTGAGGCGGCAGGGACACGGGGACCGCGCTCGCAGCCTCTGGCTGCCGTTGTTCTGCTTCGCACCCTTAAGCCACGCTGGCATGGAATTAGCAGCTAGGCTGGAAAAGACCTTTACAGCTCATCAGGTCCCAGGTGTGTCAGCTCCACACGGGAACACCAGGAGCCTAATTTCTATCCAAAATGTTGCCCAGTAGTATTTTTCTCACCGTCTGTGCTCATCCTCTCCTCTTTCCCAGCTGTACCAGCCCAGCTCCGAGGCAGGGGATCCTGCAGCCACCCCCTTGCTCATACTGGATGGACTCTGGGGTGTGAGAGTGAACTTGGACCAGGGCATCCTGCAGAGGATTGAAACTCACCTGGTGGGTTGTCAGAGAACAAAGCTGACAGCCTTTTGGAGACACGCTGTTAGGCCAGCACAGAGCAGAGGCTTGTTTGATCAGCGCATTGATGGAGCCATCTCTGGGCATAAACAAGGGAGATCTAGGAAGGAAACAAAGTGAATCAAATCTGGTTTGTGTTGGAAGGGACCTTAAAGCTCATTCAATTCCGACCCCCTTCCACGGGCAGGGACACCCTCCACTAGAGCAGCTTGCTCCAAGCCCTCGTCTCCAGCCTGGCCTTGAACACTGCCAGGGATAGGGTATCTACCACCTCTGGATTGCAGGCAGCAGCATAGGCAGGAGGAAACAGAAGAAACCCCAGCTGGAGGGGACATGATAACCAGCCTCACTCTTGGCTGTGGTCCTGCCGTGGAGGAGAGGAAATAATGGCATCCCTTAGGGACAGGTCTGTTGGGAGCAGCTTGGATTTCTCTGGACCTAAACCTCAGGAGGTGCAGAGCAGAAGTGCAAGCAGAAACAGGACCCCTGTGAGCAGTGTGGGAGCATGGCACGAGAAGACATGCTGGGATGAGCCTGTGGTGGGAGGAGAGCAGTTGGGCACTGCCATGGGGCTCCAGCTGGGACTCATTGCCACAGGGCAGGCACTGCTCATTTCCACACCAACACACACAGTGCTGTCAGCTCACCTCTGCGTAACCATAGAGGTACCTCAGCATGGACCTATCCCTGGAGCATCCCCAGGGCTGTAGCCCTTGCTGAGGACCAGAGCCACGAAGCACTCCTTTGCTCCCATCCCCGAGAGCAGGGTCCTGAGCCCCAGGGCCTCATCCAGCCCGGCGGGTGCTGCTTGGGGCGGAGGCGCTCCCGGCACGCCGCAGGAAGCGTGACTCGGGTTTCCAGCATGCAGGAATGCCGCAGCGTGGCGGCCAGCTTCCTGCTGCCTGCTGCACGCTTCCTGCCCCGGCCCTGCCCCTGCCTTACTGGAAACCAGGAATGCTGCCCAGCACTCCCAGAGCGGCCAAGGGTGCCCAGCGCAGAGACGCTCACAGGGCACCCCTGCCCTGCCTGCAGCACTTCTGCTGCGTAGAGACCAGTGACCACATCCATCATCACCCACCTCTCTCTGTCACACTCCTCACATTGGTGGTTTGCCATGGCCCTGTGACTGAGCGCTGCTCCTGAAGGAGCTGTGCACAGCATCACACTCATCTCCAGCTGCTCCTCTTGCCATCAGCAGGATGAGAATGCAGCAGCAGGCTCACTCCCCAGAGAGTTGAGGAGTCCATCCTTGGAGGTTTGCAGGGTTTGAGTGAGCAAAGCCAGAGCTGATCTAGTGCCAGCAACAGCTCTGCTCTCTCAGCCTGGAGTCCTCCTTGAGCTGCTTCCAGGCAGCATCTCCAAGTCTGACTTCCTCTCCTGTGGCTGTGCCAGGTGAAGTGATGTCTGCCCTGGAGCTGCAGGCAGAGCTGCTCATGTGGTGGACCCCAGCATCACATCAGGGAAGCTCCCCAGGCCTGCCAAGGACATGCAATAAAAGGATTTAAGCCACTCCAAATAGCCTTGAGGAGGTGCAACACCAACCCACCAGCACAGAGGTGGGCAGGCAGCACCCAGCCAGGGCAGCGGCAGCAGCCATGGGTCCCTTCATGCTCACCAGGGCCACCATGCACCCATAGAGCCCTTGCTGCAGCATCACCCTGTGACAGCTCCACAGCACCAGCACCCATCACTGCTGCTGCGCCTCACAGGATTTGCGTCTGCAGACACCATTAATTAAAGAAACACCAGCACCAACAACGGAATCCCATCACAAATAAAGTATTTGGCCTGAGGATGGAGGAGATGGCATTTCTGACTGGAGGACTTAAATATTCCCTTTACAGTGCTGCCAGCCTACAGCACAAACACATCGGTGCATGAAAACCATTCTGCAGGCTCGTTAGGCAATGGCATTAAGGGTGAAAAGGAACCAAAACACCCTGGAAAGGAAATCGCATCCAAGAAAAGGAACAGTCCTGGATAGACACGAGTGTGACAACAGGGTCCCAAGGGGACAGAACTGCCCCAGTGCTGGGGCACAGTCCTCCCAGGCAGCTCTGTCACCGTGAGCTTGGCTCAGCCTCAGGGCTGGACTTGCACACACCATAACTGTGGGCTGGCTAAATGAAGGGTTTAATTAGCACTTCAGCTGGCACAGAAAGCATCACCAGCTCATGGCGGAGCAATAGGTACTTTAGAACAGCCTTTTCTGATCCTCCGAGCCACGGGGAAATTACAAACCAGACACTTGATGATCAGAGGAAAATTAGAAGTCCAACTTCAGTGACAACAAATACAACCCAAAGTCATGATGTGCAATAAAGAGCTCAGGGACCAGAAGGCTCTTTAGGCAGCTTTTTAATCTCCTCTCCCCTCTGCTCATAATATTGCCTTTATTATTTGCTGATGTGGAGCCTGATTCTCCCAAGTGCGGCGGATGTTGACAGCGGGGTAATGGAGCAGCAGCAATTTCTGCTGGGCAGACCTCAGGGATTTAATATGTCTGCACAGAGCGAGATGGGCACGAGGCAGCTCAAGAGGAGAGGCTGAGCCGGGCCAGGAGGGGCTCTGCAATACGGTGCAATAAAGCTGTGGTGATAGAGGCTGCCATGCTGAGCAAGGCTCATGTGCTCACATCAGTGCCATGTCCCTTCCCTGCGCTCTGCAGTGTCTGCCACAGCCATTGGGGTTGGTGGGGAAGGTGCTCCAAGGACAAGAGTGGATCGGGGTGGTGAGGCCCGTGCCCTGTGGCCCTTTGCCTAAGCCTGCCCCCACCTGAAGGTTGCCGGTCCATCCTCACAGCCCTTGATGTTCATGCCAATCCAAGAGATGCGGTTTGTTGTCCAAGTGCTCCCTTGCAGCCAAGGCCCCACTCATTGGGATGATGATCAGGAAAAGCCCAGAGAACGGAGATGCAGGATGAAGGGGGATGCCCCATCACCAGCCCAGCCGTTGTCTCCAGGAGCCTCTCTGCACATGGGCAGGTAGAGTCCTGCTCTCCATTTGGTGTTGCTCATCCAAAGGCTTGCCTTTTAGTTGAAAAACCCAGCCAGCCACATAGGAACAGCATGAATGCCATTGTTCCTGCAGGCACCTGCACACTCCCTCCCTCCTCTGCCTTCAAGACCCTGCAGCATCCTCTGACCTGCACAACATCCTTCTCCTGCAAGGAAATACCTGGGGTCTCCGGCTGCCACGGCTCCTTCTCATGAGTGGTTGCTGATGGCAGAGGCGGTCCCACACAAGGATGGTTTGAGCACACTGCACTGATGGCCCCAGGGGATGGTCTGGGCCCTGGAGCCCACAGGAACGTCTCTGTTGGGTTAAGAAAAAGTGTTGATGTGAACAGCAGCTTTCATGCTCCCGTTCCATGTCTGGCATCTCAGAGCTATTCTAACCATCATCCCTGCCATGTTCCTCTGCTGAGCTTTGCAAGGCCGTTCTCGACCACGCAGATTTGATCACTGGTGTGAAACCAATGGCACTGACAAACACCCCAGACGAACATTTAATGGTAGAACATAAGTGGCAACACAACAGATCTGCTCTGAAAGGCAAAGTGTGCCGGAAGAGTGCTCCTATCGCATCCGGCCCCGCACAAGAACACCCAGTGCAAGGCAAAGCTCTGGTGGTGCCTCCAGCCCCAGGGCTGCCTGCCTGTGCCCTTCTGCCTGACAGCGGGACACGTGACTGAGGCTGGAGTGATGGATGGGGCCGGAGTCTCTCTTTAATAGTATCTCACAGTGGTTTCCGTAAGTTGATGGAGATTGCACAACACTACCAACTGCCATGCCGGATATATTTTGCAACCAGGGCTTCTATGCCACATCTGTAGGATGATGTGCCAGAGCCTCCCGAGGAGCTCGAGGGGACTCTGAGCACAGGAAGGAAAAAAAGGAAAGAAAAAGAAAAGGAAAAGAAAAAAGCCAACAAAGCTCTGTCCATGGCAGCTATTGTGGTACAGCACCAGGGGCGAGGGGAGCCGGCACCAGCCGCACAGCAGCACAGCCCTGCCCACCCCCAGCAGATGGGAGAAGGTCCCTCTCCCACGGTGGGTGGCAGAGCACCACGAAACACCCAGATGGGAGCTGCAGGCACAGCCCCTGCTCATGGAACAGGAGCTGCGAGACAGTGTTTGAGGTGGCAGCAGCCCCCTTGGAAGCGGCACCGATGGAGCACGATGGAGGTGTTTGCCCATTGCCAAGCACGGCCCTGGGCTGCCCCAGCTGGGAGCCCTGGGAAGCTCCATCCCTACCACCCATGGCCAGTGGCTCATGACGGGATGGAAGCTCCCATGGCCTCAGCTCCTGCCATCTGCCTTCTCCATGGCCTCTTTCTAGAAGAGGGAAAGGGACTTCAGGATACGTGGACTGGGCTGGAAGATGTTGAAGATGCTCAAAGAGGCACCAGCTCAGCTGGTACCTCACACATCCTGGACACCAGCTCCAGTAGCTCCATGGCAGAAGCCCATAGCAGTGACCCAAATAAACTGGCTCTGGACTTCAACCTGCACATCTGTGTCACATCTCTCAACCCTCAACCATCCCAAAACACACAGTGCAATCCTGAACACAGACTAATACAAACAGCAGCATCCCCACAAAATTACCTTCTATGGAAAAAATTGGGCTCGCAAAAGCAGCAGCGTGTTGACTCCATCAGATTAAGGATGCCAAGGGAAAAAGTCTTCAGGATCACTGTGTTCCTCAACTCAGACATAAGATCATCAGCTCCCGATTTAGGAGGAAAGAGATAATCTCTGACACAGGGAACCTGAAGGACTCCACAGACCTCAACAGGCCATAGGAAAGGAGCACCTTGCTGAGGCAGGACACCAAAGATACAGGCTGGAGATGTGGGGGCAGAGGAAAGAACAGAGCCAGGGCTTCAACAGTGCTCAGGGCTTAAGAGGCTGAAAGTTAAAGTGCTGGGACGCTGCTTCAGCCTGCACTTGACAGTGGGATGAGATAGTGTCGGGAATCCTGAGCAGAGCATCTCTTGCAGAAGATTGATTATGCCACCGAGGAACAAAGCCAAAAACACCACATCAGCCTCCATCCCCTTGGAGCTGAGCTCTGCCACGTGTTAGATCCCTACATGCTGACCAGTACGGGTTCAATCGCAGGCTCCCCATCACCAATGGGCCAGACCCAACGCTGCTCATGTCACCCGCTGCCCTGCACTGGATCTCCTGCTCCCACCCCAGCACTGCCCCAGCCAGCTCGGTTGTCCACAGCTCTAACGGGTTGAAGACCCCGCAGGTGCCAGCCAGGTCTCTTGCTCTTCATGGGTGTTAAGGAAACCTTTTAAACCCATGGTAAGACACAGCTCAGCGCTTCATCTGCTACGGACTCCCCAGGTCCTTTGCAGCTCATCCATTTCCCCAGCTCTGCCAACGCATCTCAGACCTACCTGGGCTCAGACCTTACAGTGGCCATGGTCTGAGTGATTCCATCCTGCTCAGAGGAGCAGATAACCCAAACCTTGCTCACGGGTTGCTCACTCTCCCCATCGTGCTTTCCTCATGGTGCCAGCAGCAATACCCACCAAGGTGGTGGCTGTTGTTGGTTACTGCTGCTGCCTGGTGCCCTCTGAGCAGGCAAACCAGCCAAAAACCCCCTGGGGGGACTGTGTCCGGAGCACAGGCATCCAAACCCACTGGGGACCCGTGACACTGGGAGGGAGGACACCAGAGGAATAACATGGAAAACACTGGCTTCAAATTTCCATACACACCCTCGCTCCTGGGGAAAAGAAAGGGAAAAAAGGAAGGGGAAAAAGTATCCTTTTCAAAGCAAGGATGTGGTAAGGCCCGAACAGCCTCCGCTGACACATGAGCCAGGATGCAGAGATGCTGTTTTTTCCAGGAGGAAAGGAAGGATTTTGCTGTCTCCTCTACTTAATGAGGAATTCACCTGTCTGCAGGCAAGGGTGGCTCAGCGCTGTCAGCACCGCAGCTCCACATCCAACCTCTGCCCGGCACCTCACTTTCCCCACCAGTGAACCAGAATGATGCTCTCCTATGACAGAGCCACGCTGTGACACTTCACCTGTAGCTCTAAAGCCCTCAGAGGCTCCACACAACCCATTGCCTTCTAGAACATAAACACGGGGGATTGCAGTGCAAAGGGCAGGTCCCAGGCAGGGAGGGGCTCTGCCCGTCGGGGCTGGGACCCTCTCCCCTCCTCCAGCAGCAGGCTCCTTCCCCTCCTCCCCTTCCTGTGCAGAAATGGAGCCAAGCCAATAATTCAGGTAACAGAATTAAACTGATCCTGATTAGGAAAAGCCTTTACCCTGAAGAGAGCAAGTTCTGGCTCGGTGCTGACGGTAATCCAATAGTCTCCCACGGCCACCCAGCAAACCCAAAACCTGCCTCCAGGCAAAGACACTCTGTCTTGAAACAAGGGAAGTTAAATGTGTCTTAATGGGAATTCTGACACGTTTGACTTTGATTTCACTAATGTTACAGAAGTAGCTGCTAGAAAACATTCCAGCCCTGCCATGAGGGGCCGGGGCCACATGTGTGCATGGGCACGATGCCCAGTGGCTCTTTGGAAAGGGATCATGGCTATGGAGAGGCAAGATCTATGTGCTGAATCTCTCCACACTTCCCTGGGTGCAATTATCTCATTATGGGTCCATCAGGGAGGCAGGAACCCTGCACTGACACCGGTGGGGCAGCCAGCATCATGGATAGGACCTTTGCTTGTCCAGCCATGTGGCCAAAAAGCAGGGAGCTAATCCCAGTGGAGGCTTCAGGGCTGCCAGGATGGTGGGCACTGAGGATGCAGGGCTGTGTGGTGGGCATCCCATGGATACATCATCAGTGCATGGGAATGATGCTACATGGGGAGCTGCTAACCAGCACTCACCTGGCACATTTCAGTTGCCCCAACAGCCCCAGAACAAACGGGGATCCTTCTCTCCTTCTCGGCCTCCTGGGAGCCCCACTGGAGTTTCCCCCTCACTGTTCCCAGCCCTGGGCTGGTGTCTCTCATCCTCCTGGGCAGAGCAGGGCCGGATTCAGTGCAGGCAGGACAATGACATGAGCACATTGGGAACTTCCTGAGGTTTTTCTTTCCACTTGGCACCAGGACAGGAGCTGGTGCTTCCCTGGTTCCTCCTGGGGACCTGGGAGACCCCCTATGTGTTAAATGAACCCCAAAACCCAGTTCAGTGCATTTAATCCTTAGGTACCTGGGAAAATGCACCAGGAGAGGAGCAGATGCCTCCCACAGTGCGGCTCTAAGGGGCTGGTAAAACCCTGGAGCAGTAGGGCACGCTCTCCCCCACACGTGGGAGCTCAACTCCACATTCACAGGCAGGAGCATCCCTGATGGATGCAGTTTGGACCTCAACTGCAATCCCAATGAAAAGCACCACATGGCTCCTGACCGCAGGCACTTCATGGGCAAGAAGCAGGATTTCCATGGCTTTCCAGCCCCAGTTGAGCCTGGTGCTCACTCTATGGGCTTGCAGCACATCCCTTCGAGACGGAGCACTCGGGTACCTGCAGAACTGCAGCTGCAGGGGCTGAGCCGGTTCTGCTGGAGCCGGGACAGCCCTGATTTTGGCAGCACTGCATGCAACAACCCCAACTGGAGTCACCCAAACCGAGAGCAGCCGGAGCCGGGGGGCAGTCTCCATGCACCTCCTCAGGGAGGTGTTAACGTGCAGTGGCTTTCCCAGCCCTGCTCCGGTGGCCCCCTCTCCCCATCCCACGGTTGTGAGCTGTTGTGTGTTGCTTTAACACAGCGCTGCAGTTCTAACCCAGAGCCTTGGATTGTCAAACAGTTTTCCTTTTCTTTTCTTCCCTCCAGACAAAAAACTACAGCTGAACTAATTTGATGAAAGGGGAAAACAAAACGTAAGCCAGACTAAACACACGCAGCTCCTACCTACAGCCAGGGCCCAGCTTCTCCCAGGCCAAAGTCAACACACGTCAATTTTTAACATGACAGGGCTTTAAAAGGGAGGTTTGAGCCCTGGATGGGAGGCGGCTGGAAAACATTAATAACAAGGTCTGTCAATTAAAGCCGGAGTGAGGAGCCACCAGGCCAAGGGCTGGGGCTTCTATTCCCCCTCTTCTCTTCCCTCTTCATTTGAAGGGGGGAAAAAAATAGGATTTAAGAAGAAATCCCTCCATTTGCCCAGAGAAATGCAGCCACATTCCCAGCTAAGGGATGGGCTTTGTTTAGGAGCCTGCAGAATAGCCCAGCAGTCTGGGGATGAGATCAATGGGTTATGGAAAGAGCTGCTCCAAGGATGCTCCCAGTGGCCCCACTGATCCCAGTGTGGCTGCTCCCAGTTCACCTGCGTGTGCTGGGGAAGAGCAGCAGCTCCTCTGGAGCATCACCATCCTGCAGGATCCACAGTCGCTGTGCTGAGCTGACCCGGTGCTGATGTGCCTGTGCCGTGGAAATGCCTATTTTGGGTTCTCCCAAAAAAGATCCCCCAAAACCACAAAACCAAAACCCAAACAAGCCCCCCACCCTGGTTTTATCACTTTGGCCAGCCCCATAGGAAGTGTTCCCATGACTCCCATGGGCTGGGCAGGTTTCTGTCCCCATCACCCACTGAGCTCCAAAACAGCCAGGAAAAAACAAGGAAAAGGGGCAGAGCAACATCAGCCTCACCAGCCTTTAGCGGTGGAGGCAAAAGTGAGTGGCAATGAGCCAGGGGGATCGAGTGCTTCATGGAGTGGGAAAGGGATTTTCTCCTACAGCCCAGGAAACACCCACCCGCCGTGCAGAGGAGGCTCCCGTGCTGCGGAGCAGCAGGGTTGGCTTCCAGCTGCAGGAGCAGGTAAAACCTCAGCCCACAGGGAAAGAGCAGAGATTCATTTCACATTCAACACCTAAATAAATACCACGTCCACACTCACACCCCTCGGTGTGCATTACACTGCCACAGCACAGGAACTGATGGAGCAGCTCCAATATCCGGGGCCCAACAGCAGCTCCACCAGGTGCTCCAGAGGGTCTCAGGAGCCCGTGGCAGTCAAGCACGACCCATTCTGCTCCCCACCATTGACTGTCTTAGTCTCCAATGGGTTGGGGACCTTCCTGGAGACCTCCCAGGTATGGACATCCCATCCTCCCGCTGACCTGACAGCCGGGTGTGTGGGGATGGAGCAATGCACTCCAAGGAGCTGCTCAGATGCGCTGAGGGCTTCAAGGACCAGAGGAGGAGGATGTGGCTCTGCTGCTCCAGAATGCGGTGGTGACCTGGGCTCCAGCTCTGCTCTTGGGCATAAAGGATACAGATGTTAAACTGATGCCACTTTTGTTCTCAGCCAAAGAGCCAACAGGGATTACAACCTTCATTCATACCAAGCTGTAAGCAAAGCTTGCTCCTGCTAATCCCAATAATTACAGGAGCAGCCATGCAATGGTGAAGGTTCCTTCCTCCATGGGGCCCGCTCAGAGCCGGGATCAAAAGGTTGCAAGAAATTCCCTCTTTAAAGGGTGCTGCTGGGAATGCTGCACACACCAGGCTGAGTTCAACAGGACTGCTGTGGACTCAGAGCAAGACTTGGCCTCGTACTCCTCCCACTCAAGATGAGCATCTTTGACCTGAGTGCATCGGGGCTGTTGGTGTCACTGTAAGACCAGGAACGCACAAAGTCATGCGGGATCAATAGAAGTTCAATCCTCAGACTCCACAAACCTTTTCAGATGCAGCAATGGGGACAGGGCTAAATTAAGCACCTCTAGCTTGGTATCAAGTGAACAATTAGCAGAGAAGAGCTCTCCTGATGGAGCAGAGCAAGGAGCTTCCCTTTCCAGAGATGTCGGCAAGGAACAGCCTGAAACATTGCCATGTCTGTTGCCTTTTGCTAGCGAGGTCAGCTCTGCTCTTTCTACCCCGACATCCTCCATCAGGGCCTCTTCTGGGAACTTGCAGCCACGCACCAGATGTCACAGAGACAGAAAAACAACCAGGGGCCAGGATGGGGCAGTTCTCCCCTACCCCAAAGCCCAAACAGGGGATGGCCGGGCAGGGGGAGGAGAACACAGCCCCCCCGAGTCCCTGGGGTTGGATGTGGGGAGCCCCTTCGTCCTGGAGCAGCCACCCTGCCCCTGCAGGCAGCTCCCCAGCTCCAGGCAGCTCCTAGCAGCAGCCAGCCACTGGGAATCAGCGCAGCCCTTGAAGTCCAAAGGGCAATTGGGTTTTCCTCCCCCCTCCACGTTTGCTCCTTGCTGGTTTAAGCAGTGCTCAGTGTGGCAAAGCTCTGCATGGTCCCCAACAGCACCAGTGGACACCACTGCACAAACACCCCATTCACTGCAGGATAGGGACCCTCACAGCGCATCCCATAGTCCCCACACTGCCAGCACCGGGGCAGCTCAGCCTCTGCCAGCCCCCAGCAAGTTTCACATGACAAAGCTATGAGAGGAGACCAGCATTGCTGCCCAAGAGGGTGCTGGCACCCCTGGCAGGGGACACCCGTGTTTTAGCCAGGGACAGTTACTCACTGATTGCTGGAGGCTTTCTCAGGGCTGCAGACAGACCTCAGGCATGCAAACACCAGGTCAGCTGCTGCCTGGGATGGGAAAACAAAGTAGGGAAGAAGAGAAACCACAAGACTTGAAAAAGAAACCCACCTACATTGGGTGATGCTCTGAACTCCTCCTTCAAGCTTCCAGCCACCTTCTCTGCAGGGCAAACCCCGAGACTAGAAACAACGATTCAAATAAGAGAGAGGAGACCTCCAAATCCCAGGATCACCGGCTTAAAACCAGAAAGCTTTGCATGAGACCCTAAACCGCAGCCACCTGCCCTCCACCAAGCAGAGACAGAGGAGCAGAAGGAAGCAGAGCCTGAAAGAAGGAGGAAGGTGTAGGTGTGGGCTTTTATGGGTGCTCATGTTCTCCAAGTGAGCAGCTCCCCAGGTGGGGAATCCACCCTGATAACCCCCCCAGGTCTGCTGCCTGCTCTGGAGGGGGGCATGGCTCTGGCCACTGCATCACCAACCTGCAAACTGCTCCCCAAACCACCTTCCACCCACCCCGGCTGTTCCAGCATCATGGCCAGAGCCACTGGGATACCCCCGCGGGGTCCAGGGGATGGAGGTTTGGGAAAAGAAGGAAGAAGCTCATTCTGCAGCCCTTCTGCCGCCCGTGAGCTTCTCCCTGTTTGTGAATGTTTCCAGAGCCTCACATTAATAGGGGTTGGGATAAATGTCACATCGTGGCAGGTACCCGTGAACATACCCACCGGTGCGGGTGGCCACAGGTACAGATCCTCTCCTCCAGATTCCAGGTTTTCAGGAGTGACCTTGGGAAAAGAGCAAGCTGTAGTTCTTCGTGTCCCGGGAGATAACGTTTGTCACCGTTCAAACTGCCTGCAGGATTTATTTTATTGGGTTTCCAGGTGTCACCAAGCCCCATCTGAATTACACCAAGTCCTTCATAAGGGAAGAAAAGTGACTTTGCTTCCTCTCTCCACACCACGCTACACATCTGGGCTCGGATGGGTCCAACACTTGTTTTGCAAGGGTGTAATAGTTGCAGATAGAGACCTGGCTGGCTTTGAGCTCCTCGGTTGTGACACACTAACCATGGAATGGTTTGGGTTGGAAGGGACCTTAAAGTCCATCCAGTTCCAACCCTCTGCTACGGGCAGGGACACCTTCCATTAGGGCATCTTGCTCCAAGCCCCTGTGCCCAACCTGGCCTTGGGCACTGCCAGGGATTAGGTAAATGAATAAACACCGGTGTTTGATCACAGCAGGACCGAGATGGGGCTTGGGCCGTGAGTGCGAACCCGCGGAGCTCGGGTCCCTCCTTGGGAGGCAGCGCGGCGCTTGAGCGGGGCCGCCGCATCGCTGCGCACCGCGGGGAGCGGGAGGGGGATGCTGCGGATGGGGGGCTCTGGCACCCCCGGCGCTGTCCCGGGTCTTATCCCGGCTCTGCCCGGCCCCGGCGCTGCCT
>JAOEHX010042137.1:0-34658 GCA_025448015.1 Bolborhynchus lineola
CTGTGTTGAGCTATAATTCTGCAGCTGGAGCCCTAACCCCTTATCCAGAGCTGGATGATGGGGAAGGATGATGGGTCTCATCAGCCAGTTTTGCCCTTGCTGGTTGGAGGAGATGTTCTAGACTGTTCTCGATGTTCTGTGTGGTCCCAGCAGCTTTTAGGTCCTTCAGTGTTAGTCTGGCTGGTCTGAGTGGTACCAACTGTACCTGGAGAAAGGACTGAATGGTGGAAAGTGAAACAAAATCAGGCAGGATGTGGAGCTGCTGCTTTGTTCCCGTTGGGGACTTGATTATTCCTTCCATGCACTGCATGTTCATCTCCCATCTCCAGGGCTTCTTGTCTTGGATCCCAACTCAGCTTGTGCCCCAAGGTTTGCTCCTTGCCTAAAACCTTTGCGGCCAAGAAATTAGGCTCAGTGTGCCCATGCACCCCAAGGAAGAGCAGTTTCCTTGTGAGCTTTGAGCACACATGGTCCTGGACTTCACAAGCAATTTTGGATGGGAGTTCCTCACTTCTTTCCTTTTCAGCAGGAGCTCACTGTTTGCTAACAGGGAAGGAAATAGACATCTGGGGAGTCATCTCTGTAGACCTCCTGCATGGGGCACCAGACCACCTACCTTCTGCATCAGTAGCAACGTGGGAGCTGCTGCTGCTAATATCAGCAGAAGGGCTGTCCTATCTATCCTTGACCACATCCTACTGCGTAACGAACACACCATTTTGATGAGACCCCAGGTAAAGAACAGCTTGCCTGGCAGAGGACTGCCATGCTGTAGGATCCTGTGCTCTGCTCGGCACAGTTGGGCAAGAGCTGGCAGCAGCACAGGGATTTCACAACCATCACTTGCACAAGTCCATGCTGCTTCAGGGGAGTGTTTGTCTGTGAGCAGCACTGGACAAACTGAAGTTGCACAACCCTGTCCTGCGCTACTTTGGACTCCATCATGGGATTCATTTCATTCCTTTTTCAGGTCGGTTTTCCCCTTTCCTTTTCTTTTTGCTTCCACTTAAGCAATCCTGGCCCAGCCTGGTTGCGTTGGCTCCATCACACCCCAGCTTGCGCCCATCCAAACCTGCCCTCCTTCCCAAGGCTGTTTCTTACCATGCCTGGTGGTCATCTCTTTCATCTGGGGAGAAGTCTGGCTGAGCAGTACTGGTTGTGCACAGTGCAAGGCATAGATTTCCTGCAGAATGGTATCCCCTACTCGTTGTCACCACTCTTTGTGTCACTCGAACTCTTGATCACATAATCCTGGAGAAAAAGCCTTTAGGAATTAGTAGATGGTATTTTTGGGGGTGTCTATGCTCTGCCATGACTTTGGCACATAGGTTTCCAAGGCTGTCTGCTGATGATGCCCATGGAGTGGTTGACTCCATGACACAAAAACTGAACCTGCAAAGGGACCTAAGAACCATCCATGCTGTGGTGCTGCAAACTGCAGGGCAACTGATGCAGATTTCCTGGGAAAGCCGGAATTGCAAGCACAGTACTTGGAGGAGTTTGAGTTCTTTTGGCTCGATTATTTTCACTGCCTAGCATGGCTGGGGTGAAAGTGGGAAAAACACTGTCTCAACAAACCTCTTCCATAACCTAAGCCACAGCAAGTAAGTGCCTTTGTTGCTAAAATGGCAGCTGAATTTGGTGCACTGGAAGGAGGAGGGGTTGGGGCAGAGGACAAATAAACAGGAAAAGGGATTAAAATATATATGCAATTTATCAGAGTCGTATGCTTTCTGCTGGTGCAGAGGACAAGGTATTTACCACACAGCTATTGTGCCCAGAGATTCCTGCAGGATAGGAGCACATCCATATTCACCCATGAAGACAGCCACATACACCTTCTATATCTGAAACGGTTCCTCCTCCCAATATTTCAATACCCGTTGGACTATCGCCGTTAGATCTGGGCGAATAATCCACAATGAATAATGTATCCGAGGAATCCGCCCTTGCTAATTGTGGAATATTCACGAGCAGATGGCAATTTGAGGCAGGTTTTTTCACATCTCTTTTTTCCTCCGTGCCGGGACGGAGGTTTGCTCTAAGTAGGTGATATTTGAAATTCAAGCTGTGTTTCGAAGTTGCGATTGGCCCGTTGTGACATGAGGGTGTCCCTCTTCCAGCATTGGCCCAGCGTACAAAGTACTCGGGATACAAATACATGTGCAAATTGAAAATCCAGTTGCCATGGTTACTCATGCGTGCAGCTTTGAACTTCACTTTCCTCCAACATTTGCGCTGGTAAAACTCATTCACTCGCAGGTTTGTGGGAAGTGAATACAAAAGATGCATGAGGCTGTATTTGTACACTCTGGTGTAGATGATTCCTCTTCAGAAACTCAGCCTGGATATTCACTGGGCTTTTCCAGCACCGTTCCTGGCGCCTGCTTTCATGGGTTTCAGCCTATGGGAGTTTTCCTTCCCAATCAACTGTGGCAGTAAAACTGTGGCTGCCGGTTTAGCATCCCAAATGCACGTATGGCCGGGTGATATCTCTATCTGCAGGTAGATGCAAACATCCCGTAATCGGTTCGGCACTGGGCAAAGCAAGTGTTTATTTTTCTCGCAATTCAAACTTCAATTGGTTTTGCACAATCAGGTTTCTCTCCTTCTACTTAATCCTGTGGCGTTAGGACATGTTCATCTTTGTTTTGCAGCAGTGATAGAGGGAGAGGAGAGAAAGGGAATTAGCAGGAGTTTTGAAGTCAAGGTAGCTGGAAAGAGCTGAAATGATGGGAAAGCAAGTTGTTTTGGTTTTGAGAAGAGCAAAGACGTCAAAGTCAGAGCCAGAGCAGAGCGCAAAGCCCTGCTGTATGTGAGTCATGAGGGTGTGTGTCTGTCCCCTTTGAGAGCCTAACACATACCTTTAACTGCTGATAAAAGAATACCTGATCTGCATTACTGTCCCAAATGCATCCCCTTACTGTTAAAGCATTGACTTCCCGAATACCCTCCCTGCTCTTCCACTCTGGGACAGTTCAACACAAGTTATTTTTGTTTCTTTGACTATCACGTATCTTGTGCAATATTTCTGTAGCCTCTGGACAAGCATATGAGAGAGAGCAAAGGTTAACCATGATTTATGTCTGGGTTTGTAATTGCGCTGTGGGAGCAGCATGATGGGGAGCGTGCCTGGTGCACACGGTGCTTCCGCATGCATCCCAGGACACAAAACAGGAGAAAACGGCACCCTTTCCACTGGCAACCAATAACCAGCATTTCATTAACATGTCCTGGCTGTATTTCAGGTTAACAACAAACTAAAGGCATTGGTTGCAGGGTCAGGCTGTGGCTGAGCCCTGCCCCTGAGCCCTTGTCCCCGCTGAGCTCTGTTATTTGGCTTCACTCCGCTGTACAGCAACAAGTCGGAGGGTTTGCGGGGACAAGGCACAACGTGCACCAGGTCTCAGCTGTGGGAGAGATCAAAGCTCGCCCCTCCCGTGCTGTGGGACTGGGAAGGCAGCGGATGTTCAGACAAATATTTGCACCTGGGAATATTCACATCACGCTCCAGTGCTGGGAAAACAGCCGCTGCCCATGCTCAGAGCCTGACCTTTTTAACTATTCAGAGTGCAAAACCAAATGGCTTTAAAATCCTCTCTGCTCCCAAATGGGTGACAAAGCATAACAATGTCCACTTCTTATTCAGCAGATGTGATCTGTAGTCACTCTGTGCCCAGCTGTGTGTGTTCAGGCCCAGAGCTGTTGACTTTAGCAGGAAAATGACTTGCTGTTGCCCTGCAGAGCTTGCCGGGCAGCTCGTTGGACTGGACAATGTTTCTTCATGCACTGCAGCATTGTAATTCTGTCCTAAGATGCTTTCCCATCTGTCCTGAGACAGGCAGATGGAGGGTGCCCGTGGCAGGGCGATTTCTACTGAAGGGTGTTGGGATGCTTGGAGGGATGGAGGAGTGCACCACAAAGGCAAGGATTGGGTGTTTTGATACCTGTGAGACAAGCCCCTCTGTTGTGGACCAGTAAGTGATGTCCTGCAAATGTGGTGCACTCACTGCTGCTTGGGAAGGGGTTGCCATAAGAGTGGAACAGAGGGTTTTGGGAAGAGTTGCTGGCAAAAATGTCATCGGCTGTCTTGAGGGTTGAAAATGGCTTTAAACTCCCAATTGCACAACCTGAGTTTCTCAAGACTTTCTCCAAATTGCCTCTCCAGCACTAGGGACAAGGCTGAGGATTTCAGCGCCAGAGCAAATTCCCTCCGAGAGCCCAGAGATATTCAGAGGGAAAAGCACACTCTGCCACTGGCACTGCCACTGTTTGTCACTGGCAGATGGTGGAGTGGCTCTGCCCTTTGGCCAGGGTGGCAGGAGAAGCAAGTCCCTGCCCTGGGATGCACCAGGGAGAGTGCAGAAGAAGGAGCAGAGTTTGGAGCGAGTCTGCTGTGATTTCACCTCCTTCCTTTCTCCTCTTATCTGTGGCGGCATCACCCTGTGCAGTGGGTCAATACTCTCTCCCCTTTTACTGCCCCATCTTCTCCTGCAGCATTCCTGCCCATAATGCAGGCCCGAAGGATTGAGCATGGGGGGACACAGAGGAGCTTTGGGCTTTGCTCCCTCCTATTCCTCTGTGTGGAGGGGCTCAAAGCACCAGCCTTGAAGCACTGCCTTTGTTTGCAGCAGGCACTGGCAGCCCCTGCTCTTTCTTTGCTGGGGGCTGCGGGAGGAGGGGATGTTGCAGAGCAGATGGTCCCCGTTGGAGGGTTTGGGGGCCTCCTCGATGGCAGGTTGGGGAGGGGGGTCCCCTTTCAGCACTTGGCTGGGGGAGGGCTCGCTTGCCTCTCACATGGCCAGTTCCCAGCTGAGCGCCTCTATGGGATTACGCTGCCATTCATCTAATTGAAATTGTATTTGGAGCAAAGAGACAGTATCTCTTTCCTCAGAGGATCTATTATGCATAAACGGCACACAAAGGCATCCTCCTGCCAAAGGAGAGGGGGTGTCCGCTGGCCAGGGCCCTGCTCTAACTTCAGCTCTGCTGACAACAGCCCCAGCTCCCTCCTGCAGCTCAGCAGGGCCCATCCTTTAACCCCTCTTTCCCCAAAAGGGCTGTTTAGTGGCTTTTTTCCCCTCCCCTTGCTTTGTCCTGCTCTGAAATGCACAGCTCATCCTGCGCCTCCCGCAGTGATCCCCTGCATCCCTGTGGTGGGTTCCTAGCCCTCGTCCCCCCATCACACACCATCAGGCACAATGCCTGGGGACCACGAGCAAAACTGCAGCATCATCCCGGGATGCCTGTCAGGGGTTACAGCAAGTCACTGGATCCCCCGTATGGAGGACACTCATCTCCCCTCATGTTTATAGCTGTACCCCCCTCAAGTGATGTAAACTCGGGCACAGGGAATCTGTAAATCAGTGTAACTACTGAAGTGGAGAAGGAGGAGGGTAAAACAAATACATCACACCCCACCCAGGATGGCTTTATGGCTGAAATCACCTTGCACACACCCTCCTGGAAGAGCTGCCTGAGTTCATCTGCTATCAGCTCCTGCCTGCAGGTGGGAATGAGCCTCTCTGAGCTCTGTGGGAGCAGGAGGGCTTCCAAGTGGAAAAGGAAAATCTTCCTTAAAGAAGGGTTGCAGATCAAGATGATGGCCCCTGTGAAGAACTGCACGAGGACCTGGCAGGAGGCAAAGAGGAAGAGCTCTTTGGTGGGGAAGGAGAGCTGTGAGACCCTTTATACGGGTTGTGGATGGGGAAGCAGAGGCCAGGGTGGGATCTTCCCTTCGGAGACTGGAGCAGGGGATGGTCCCTCGCCTGCAGAGCATCCATGCCGGCTGAGTTCATTTGCAAGCGTAATCCCTCTGAGAACAGCTCCTGGAGGGTGCCAGAGGCTCTTCTTGCAGCGCAGGAATGCCGTCCCGTCTGCTCTGGGCTTGTCCCATCAGCTCTGCATTTGCAAGCTGGGCCGGCTCGCTGGGCCGGCTCTGGTCTGTAGGTGTGGGTCTTTTCCAGGACTCTGCTGAACCAGTCCAAGAAGTGGTTTCAAAGGGGGGGTTTGTGATGTGCTGTCTTGATGCCCCCCATCATTCTGCAGAGAGAAGGAATGGCTAAACTCAGCTTGAGGCTTTCCAAGGGGGTTGTGGTTGTTGATGCGCTAAGCAATGCAAACCAAGCCTGCTGTGCTCAGAGGGGGTTTTGTAATGTTGTGTCAGCAATTTGGGGTTGAGCTCAGACTGTGGAGATTTGTAACAGAGCCTTAAAAGTGACCTGAATAGGGATGTCTGGATGTGAAAGCAGCAGGAGAAACAGCCAGAAGAAGGGTTAAAAGAATGGCATGTGCTGATCTGCTACATCAGCAGGTCATCAAGAGCAAAGCAGTGGAAGGCAAGTTCTCAAGACAACTGGAGCAGTAAAACAAAGGAGAGATTACACTCAGAAAGGAGCACAACCAGCATGAGTAAATGGCATCGTTCCTAATGACTCAGGAGGCAGGCAGGATGAAAAGGCAAAAGATCCCAGTCACTGTCTGTTCCTAAAGGGTGCAAGAGGCATGCCCAAGATCCAGGGCATAGCCACCCCTCTGAGAAGAGTCCAAGAGCCATGATAAGGAATTGAGAGCTGCTGTCCTTTGTTCACAAATCAACTCCAGTGATCCTGACTTGAGCACATGTCCTGGTGCTTGTATCTGAGCATGAAAGAGTGAGCGAGTGGAACCTGGGAGACACTGCATGTGAGCTGAATCACCTTTGCAAGATTGTCTCCTCAGGCTCAGAGGAGCTGCAAGTTGTTTTGCTTTACCCTCTTTTTAAAAACATATGGTTCTTAGTTTCATTTTCACGTGGAATGCAGTGCTCAGATGTCTCTCCAGTTTCATACCCTTTGCTGCCAGAGCTAACTGAAAAATACTGAAACCAGGAGGTGCACAGCAACAAACTCCTCTGGGCTCTGCATATCTTCATTGCTCTCAGCGATGACCCCAGCCACAGTCTGGCTCTCTTACCTGGAAATGGTGTCAGCTGCCTTTTAAACTCTTGCTGTGGTTTATTTTACTTAGAATGAAAGGATTTTGGTGTTAGACTTAAAGGTGTTGGTCAGGATCACAGCTGTAACTGCACATAATGGCATAAAGCTGTGCCATCCAGCCCCTGCTGGCTCTGCAGCCTCAGAAGGGCTCCTGGACCTCCTTTCCCCTGGGTCAATACCTCTTTACAATCTCACTGTGGCGCTCCACCATGGAGGTAGGAAATGGAACCTTCTGTGCAGGAGGTGATGGGATGATGAAGACCCCAACACCCACTGCAGCTCCCTTTCTGCTTTGTTCTGAATGAAGTTAGACCAGGGCATGAAGAGAGCTGCTTCTCCTGCATGGCACAGACAGTGCCTCCAGGGACAACTCTCCTGCTGGAATATCTGGGTTGCAAAGCAGAGTCAGCACAGAGCTGGAGGGGTCCCAGCAGTCAGGATGGAGAGTTACTCTGTAAGGGATACCAAAGGCAGGGCAGTAGTCACGGTATTTACCAAGGGTAACCTTGTCAGGGGAATCTCTGAAGCATTTCTTCACTGGCTGCAAGGATGTGACTGGGTTTCTGGGATATCTTGGGAATGTTGCTCCCAATGTGTTGCATTGGCCTGTTTTTCCAAAGAAGGAACTCTCTCCCAACCTAGGAAATGAGTGTGGGATGATTGCTGGTGGCTTTGGCAAGTGGAAAACATGATGGGAAGGGGAATCCAAGGAGAATGATGCAGAGATTGGGGCATTGAGGGTCTTCAGCAATATAGCCCTTCAGTGAGGGGTCTCCTGGTTCCAACGGGACCATGGCTGCTTTCCTCTGCCCCACCAGCACCTTGCTTTGCTCAATGAGATGCAGGAGGAAACGCAGCAGCATGAACACCCCCTGTCCCCATTGCTTCCTGTTTGTGTGCTTCAGCTTTCTAAACTTTACCTGTCCTTGCTGCCATCACCTCATCTAGGAGCTCCTCCTGCTCTGCAGCGTGCTAGGCATGAGAGAGGAACCAGCGCTTCAGAGCAAGGGCTTGCAGAAAAGAAACCCTAGCAGGGGACAGATGAGCAATCTGTATTTGCATGGGCCAAAAAGGGGAAACAAGGAAGAAAACATCCTCTTGTAGAAAAGCCCGTGACTCCCTGCAGCCTTTGGCCCCTGCAGACCAGAGCTAGCTGAATCCATTGCTATGTGCTTAGCTTACTTTTTCCATCTTGATTCTCTTTGGTGGGAATTGGTTTCTTGAGTGCTTGCCAAGCGGTTTAGACAAGCCATTATCAGCTGACTTTCGCTACTTCGCGTTTCCCATTCCATGAGTTTATGAGCATCTGACACCATTTCCTGCTTGAATTAGGACCAATGCTTGAAAATTTCAAGGAAGAGACCATTTTAAAAAATACTTAGTTTGAATTAATCTAAGCATTTAATTTAAATAATTTATAAACACTTTCTCCTCTTCCAACCTTTTAAAGAAACTTTTTAAAGTAAAAACTGACGGAAATGTCTGAAGGAAAAGGAACATTTTTACCTACACGACGGTTTAGGTTCTTAGGACAATGGATCATTTTGCACAATGGATTAAAAGAGCCCCCTTTTATTCTGAATGAGGCTTGGGCTGTTTCCCTCCAGCAATCACAAGTTCTGTGCCAAACTACATTTGAGTGGGGCAACTTGTGGCTGGGTTGGATTCAGATGGGCTCTGGGGGTTTCCTGAGACAGCTCCTGGATTATTGTCTGTGATGGGATTGCTAAAGCACAGTGTCACTGCTGCTCTGCAGGAGAGTGCAGTTTTGCTGGGGAGAGACCGATGCTGTGCAAACAGAGGATGTTATTGTGGAGAAACACTTCTGCTTGCAGGGGACCCTGGTGCACAGGCAGGGCTGCTCTGCACACAGCTGGGTTAGCACACTGGCTGGGTAATGGGTTTGTTCAGAGTTTAGAGTTCAGAGGTAAGAGCTTGTTCAGAGTTGGGCTTGGTCAGCCTGGAGAAGAGAAGGTTCTGGGGAGACCTTCGAGCAGCTCCCAGTGGGGTGTGGATGAAGCTAGAACCAGGAGGCTGTGATTAAATGCTCAGATCCCAACCACAGCTCCATCACTCTCCCCAAGGCTTTGCTCCTCCTCTGGATGAATTTAGACCGACACCAAACCAATGCTGCATAAAGCCAGTACCGAACTCTGCTGTCAGCCAAACTGAGATGTAGTTTACAATAGCACAGTGACCTCAGAGAGGATCTGCTGAGGAAAAATAAATGGGCTGTGCCCTTTAGTTGCTTCCTTCCAAAGCCTGCCTACTGTGGCTTCCTTGTTTTCACATTTGATTTGCCAGGAAGGGCACATCTGACATTTCTTGGTTTTCCTGTAGGACTTGTTAGAGGTCCCCTGTGCAGAAAAGGAGTTTCAACTGACCTTCACTGATGAGCACAGAAACTTAAAGGACTAAGCTGTTCTCTCTGCTGCTTATCTAGTCATTGAGTGGAGCAAAGGATGACTGCTGTGTTGAACCAGTTTGTCACAGCTCAAGCAATAGGACTGCATTCCTGGTGCGTTTGATGCTACAAAACCACCTGCTCTTTTTCATCCCAAATTTCAGCGTGTTAAACACACAAGATCTGACTTTCTGACACTGAAAGAAAACAAACAACCCTTTAGTTCCCACCTCAGGGAGGCAAATGGTCTTCTGTTATTTCAGCCTGGCTTCCTGGCCAGCTCAAGGTTGGACAGAGAGAATTAGGGATATTAAAACAAATCCCAAGCATGGATTTTGAAATCTTGTACTTGCACTACAATCCCAATGATGGAAAGTCTTTTACCATCACTTATGGCAGCTCCTTCCTTTATTCCCTTTGCTTGGCACTCCTCCAGGAAGAGCTTAGGGGAAGATGGGGGAGCTGTCTGTACCCACACCACGAGGCAGCTCTGTTCTGCTTCCTCCCTTCATCCAGAGAAATGGGGTCAAGCTGCCACAGCTTCTTTCTCCATCTCTGCACGCTCCTGCAGGTGATGCCCCAGGCTGGGTGAAGATAACACGTCTCCAGGATCAGGCTGTGCCCATGGCAGGTGGGTGCCACTACTCAATCCCCACATCCTGCACACTTTGGGTCAGTAAAGAGTTGACTGGGAATGTATCTGTGCGTTTGTGCAAAGGTTGTTCCACCTCTGGCAGGTCTTCCCAGGGTGGTTTTGCATTGCCACAGTCTTTCCATGGAAAAAGTACTTTCCATAGGTGTCATAGTGCCATTTCCAAAATGTCTTTGGGACAGATTTGCATGAAGTACAGTCAAGTGTCCCCATCCCTTTAATGCTCTCAGTACCGCAGCACTGGAGCCGGATCACAGCCACCTCCCAAGGAACAGATGACCTGAAAGGCATCCTCAATCCGTCTGAATTAAGCCCTGCAAAACAAGACCAGTAACAAGGCCAATGAAGGGACACAGTGTTGTGCAAATATTACAGGCTTATCTACTTATCTGGATTATGCAACAGGCCTAGAAGAAGAGCTTCCATCCTGTGAACTTCTTTAATGCATCTTCTGAGCTTGTAAGAGGTGTTGCGACACCACTGCTCGGGCTCACTCTGCTCCACAGCGTGAGGCATCTGCTGAGGAGGTTCTTGACTTACCTGTTGGCTCCCAGACAGACACTGTCAGTGCCTCTTGCTTCACCCTCACACAGCTCATAGGGGAGCGGATGACTTCCCTGCTTCCCAAGAAGCAAGGGAGGAAGCAGAGGTGGTGCTTTCAAGACAGGGTTTCATGACGCTGGTTGCGGAGGGAGGACAGGACCACAAAGTCATTTTGCTCTCTGAGCTCCCAAATTGCATTTCTAACTGAGTTTTGCTGGCAGGATGGCTGCCCTGGGACTGCCTGGATCAGGAGCCATAAGCTCCAAAGCACCGGGGTCAGCAAAGCCATTTATGTGGCACAGCTACTGGTTTCCTTATTATTTCTAACATTTCCCATCCCCTGTTCTCATTTCTCCTCCCTGGTTCAAACTTGCCTCTCCTGACCCCTCCTACCAGAGCTCTTCGAGTCCCTTCCAGCTGCTTTGGCCCCAAAGGAGTTTGGAGGACACACGAACGCCCACAGGAGCAGTGTCTGTGTGTCTCTTGAACACATGGGTTTGTCTCCCAGCAGAAGCACTGGGGCAGGAATTGGGACATCCAACCATTCCCCTGCTTGTCTGGTTCTAATTGACATACCTGGTGGCTCAAACTGGACTCCTATCTGCCAAACTGCACAGATCCTGAAACAGGACCTAGACACTAGAAGCTCTGCTTGTCCCAGGCATGAGTTATATAGGATTTTGTTCAAGTTTCCCTTAATGCAAAGACCAACTGCATCCCATCAGGCTGGATGGTCTTGGCTTTGCAAGCAGAGCAGAAAAGCATGCGATGGAACAAAAGTGAAACATTCCTGAGGGTGGAAACAGATGTGTGAATCCCTCATGTGAAATGGCTTTAAATGAAGTCATTGCACCAAGCACAGTCTTCATGAACCGCTTGTAAACCTGGGTTGTTTCCTCTTGTTGAATACTTTATATAACCCAAGGCAAAGATGTAGATTGGAGGGGACAGGAATTCTTTGCAGGAACGTCACAATTCTGTAGCTAGAAGGAAAAACAATAAGGATGAAATTGTTCCTGGAGGTGCTGCAGGGGTTTTGGTCATAACATTTTGATTCATTTTGCTCAGTTTAATGTGTTCTTTTCTTTGGAATGTGATACCCAGGAATGGTATTATTGTTCAAGGGAAGATGCCTGCTCACAGCAGGAAGGTAATCCAGGGAGTAATTCTTATAGAGAAAGCTCCAACATTTCGATTTACAGAGAATCTGAATGCCTGCTTTTCTGTCATAGTCTTTTAGTTTCGGTGGGGTGTTTTGTATTTTGAGTGATTCCCTTTGTTGCCAGGGTACTTTGGACCTTCTTTACTTCAAACGGGGCTGTCAGAATGGGCACAACCAGCCCCCTGGTGCTATCTGGATTAGGGAAACTCATTTCAATCAGTGGCATAAACCTTGCATGAATTCTGGTGAAAAACCCCTGGGATTAGGTGGGGCTGAGGTTGGTGCTGCTGCCTGTGGGCTGTTGCAGGGCTGTGACAAGGATCCCAGTGTGATGCAGGATGGGGGTTATGTATGTATATGTATATATATATATATATGTGTATATATATGTGTGTATATATATACATACACAGACAGGATAAGGAATCTGAGCACAGATTAACCGGACAGGCCTGGGATCATGTAATCTGCCCCTGCTCTGCAGCTGGCACGGCTCTGGCCAAGTAGGGGATAATGCTCTAGTGCTTACCCCCCGACAGGAAAAGGTTGCTCACTGTTTATCAAATAGGGCACTTTTCACATCAGTAGAAATAGTACATATATTTGTAAGCCAGGAGTGGTCAATTCTAAGACCTTAACTTGTATAATGAATTGTATGAATGATGACTTATATAAATGAACTAACAAAAAGCAATGTTCCTGTGAGCTATCGGCCACCATAACCCCAGAGGACTCTGATAGTTATATGGGGATAACAATGGACTCAAAACCATGACACATTACGTACTTTGCCAAAAGAACACCAACTGCCAGCATTTAATTAACCCAGATAATAAACATGTATAACTTCATATATGTTCAATATATAGCCAAGACATGTCAAGTCTTGGAGATATGTTGGCCACTCAGTATATACCCATGGCAGATCTGGGTTTTCCTTTTGTTTTCACGTGCCATTTGGTCCCTGTGAGCAGACAGTGTTCTGTGACCCTTGGGTAGAAAGTCCTTTTGGCAGAGGGTGTCATAGGGGATGCTCCATCTACATCCAGATAGACTGGAGCACGTGGGGCTCTAGCTGAGCATCCCTGCTCCTGTCTGGAGAGTCTGACCAAATTAAGGTTGTCAATGGCCAAAAGGCTTAAGGGAAGGCAACAGTCAACTTGTACCTCTGCTCTGAGCTTGAGTTGAGTTAGACTCTACCATGATTTACAAAGGGACCCTCAGGTGACCCAGTCCTACCGTGGCGAAATGAATCTCACAGCCTTCATTGGATGTCTGGATTGAATCAGTGTCTAAATCAGTTTAATCCTTGGTGCAGCAAACACAGTTGGTAATCAGGTGTGGTGTGACTGGCACCGCACGCTCCTGCACATGGCACTTGGCCCTGAAGATGGGATCAAACACATCTCCATGCTCCTCAGCCGCAGGGAGGAGTGGGCTTGTGGATAACAGCCCAGCCATTCATACAGCCTTTCTCCTTTCCCATACCATCTCCCCTGACACTTTGAGAGGGCCTTTGCTGGACCTGTCTGGTGGATGGATTAACAGCCCCTCTCTGTAATCAGCAGGTTGCATAATTACCCCATTTCTTCATCAATTGCACTCATTTGCAAATTCTTTCAACAAACAACTCCATGAGCGCCTGTGACATCCACAGGCACTCCCCACCCAACCCTGGCCAACCCCAGCTCCTTCCTCCACCTTTTCTCAGCCTGGTGTCTGTGTGTCCTACATGGTAAAGCAGAGCTGAGCACACACTTTATGCCTTCCAGACCTGATTTACCTTGGCCCTGGTGCTTGGATTTCCTTTCACTCTCATACAAACAGACAGGTTTTGGCACTGGGTGGCAACAATAGCAACCCATGGGGAGCTGTTGGCTCCTCTCTGCTGTGCTGAGCTACCTTGAGCATAGGAATCCTATAAAGCTATGGCTCGAGTGCTCAAAAGCCTCAGCTCCTTCAGTTCTAACCTGCTGGGTAGGTTGGCACACAGGGGAATGGTGCAGTCCCTGACAGGAGGAGGGGGAATTTGTTCACGGAAAGGCTCTTAACTGGTGTAGTGCCCTTGGCATTGATGTGTGGGTGCAGATATAAGCTCTGAAGAAAGCTGCGGGTGTGTTGAGGGCAATTAAGGCTCCCTAAGAGTTACTGAACACTGTGACCATCCTGCAAGCAGCAAAAAGGTGCTTTAACCTCAAAGGAGGGAGTTCAACAGGGAAACTGGGAGGTCTGCAAGAGCAGGGAGACTTCAGTGGGGAAGAAAAACCCTCTTCTGCACTTGCATCAAGTGCTAACATGAGGCAAACAGGGAAGCAAATGGATGAAGAAGTGATGGGAAAAGGGAGGAGACACTGGCAGCATCCAGGAGGTGTGTCACTGCTATTGCTATGGGCTGGGATATCCCTCAGAAAGCAGTGTGGTCAGTAACCAGGAATGATCCTGGCTCTACAACTCCCTTCTGTCACTGTTCGTGCATTTCTCCATGTTTTTCACTTTGTTTTCAACTCTTTAATCAAAAGCTTTGCTTCATATCACACCGTGACCAGCTTGCAAGGTCTCAGATTCAGTGTGTGGTGGGAAGAAGGAAAAGAGATGAAGCTGAAAATACCAATACTCATCATCCTTCCAAAGGAGAGGATCGATGCAGAGGGAAACGTGCAGGCAGCACCCAGGGCGTGCAGTTCAGGGTGGATGTAGGGATCTGGGTTTGGACATTGCGCACCTCATGCCAGGGCTCCAGGCTGGCCCCGAGCATCCTCTGCTGGCTCTGGTAATCACACTGCTGAAGGGAGATCCCTGTTTTCTCAGACCAGTGATTTCTTCTGATCTGCAGCTACAGAGGATATTGGGTCACCCTGGGCTGCCAGAAGATGCCAGAGCAGCCCAGGGAGGAGGCTTAGCAGTGGATCACAGTGCTTTTCTGCCTTGTTGTGGCAATACAGGTGCCAGCATGTGGGATGGGTGCTGAAGGTGGCTCCTGGGGCCATGCTGTGTGAACGTGCTGCCGTTGGGAGATGGACACAATGTGTTCTGTTCTTCCTTTCCATTGTGCATGGGTGTGTAACGTGGTGCTCAGCCTCCTCTGACAAGAACGCTTTGTTTCCCTTAACCAACATCGCTTTTTAAACGATGCAAATAACTTTAGTGCATCCAAACAGGAAGTGGCTGAGTGTCTGAGTGTCTGAATCAACATCCTGGAGACTGGGCCTTCGCCACCAGCACAATTACTAAATACAGGAGTAGCCTATGGATGGAAGCACAGGTCTTGGAAATGGCAAAGCCGGTGAGACTCTGTGCCAGAATGTGACCATTGCCAAATGCTGCTGTTGTTTGGCCAGATCATTCCTGCTTGTGTGGCCACAAAGCTGCATCATCGCAGCTTCTCTGTGCTGACGCAATCACATTTCCTCTCTGGTTGTGGCATTGGGATGGAAAGAGCGGGACGGAGGACCTGGCACTACTGCATTGGTGCTGGATGAGCAGCACTCAAAGGCTTTCCAAATGAATCCTTTCCTGGATAGCAGGGGAGACACATGCAGAAGGGTCTTCAGGGCCAACCACCCTTCCTGGCATGCATGGAACAACTGGAGTCAGTTGCAGATAGGGAGAAGAGCCACAAGAAGGAGACAGTTCATTTATCACTCAGCGGGAGTCAGTCACCCCCCAAAATTGTGTTTTCTTTCCTCTGGGAATGTGAGACAAGAAGTCCCCAGGACACTCCTGTAGATCACTAAAATGGGTGTGCAGGCAGTCTGATCCTGAGCCCACCTTTCTGGTCACTGTAGATGGAGCTGAAGCTCCCAAAGATGCTCTTTGCTGGGGTATGGCACACGCAGCACTATGAGGATGATCTGAGCTGTGAGACACAGGGCACCCAAAACCTTGGAGCAGCTCTTCAGAGGTGGATGTTTCTGTAGTGATCCCCAGTTCTGGATGTCCCAACTTGACCTCTCAACCATGCAGTTTAGATGGAGGAGAGCTCTCCTCCTGCCACGGTACAAAAGTGAGACGCTGACTTCAACCCTTCAAAAGAACATTGATGACCCCAAGAGGGTTCAATTCTGCCCTCAATGAGCAGAGAAGGTGGGAAAGGCAGAGCAGCCACCCTGTCCTCATCATGGGAGAGGACTTCTTGCCTTGATGCTGCTTTTCAGCAGCATCATTGATTCCATTGGTCCCTTTGATTCCTGCAGTTGGGAAATTTGGAGCAGCTCCAAAGAGAAATAATCAGATTTTTCACACTGCTCAGAGCTGGGAATCACCATTTCCTCTTGGAAATCTATCTAAACAATAGTGGCAGAATTAAATCCACTGAGCACTACCAAAACACAGAGCATTGACTGTCATACAGCAGAGCTCTGCTGTGGTCTTAAAGAACTGAGCTAGAAGAGTTATTTTAGGGTCCAGGAAGAATAGAACACATTTCTGAGCAAGCGCCCACAAACTCCTTCGAGTTAGTTATGATTTTAAAAAGAAAAAGTGAATTGAAGGGCATATAATCTCACTTGAACAGTATTGTTATTAATAAACCAGAGGGAGATGCAGCAGGAGCCTGTGTTAGCGTTGCGTTCTCACCTTTCACAAACATATTTGAGGCGGAGATGATAATCTCACAGGAACACTTCTGCTTCCTGCACCAGTCTGACACTTCAAGGCAGATGTGGAGAGATTTTGTTTGTGCTGTGCTCAAAGCATCAACTGGGTTTTTGTCATTTCACTATAGAAAAGTGGAAGTATTTCATGATGGGCTGGTGTGTAGGAGCAGTGACATTTCTGTGCTGATATTCATTATGAACTTGTTGGTTGCACTACGCGTCTCTCTTTGTCCCAGTGCCCTATTTCAGAGCAGACTCCACACATCTATTCTGGTTATTTATAACAAGAGCAAAACTGCTGCATTTCAAGCGCAATTTCATAGGGATGCGAATCCTGCCTTGTATTGACACATTTCAGAGACCTAACCAGGACACCCTGGGGTCTGGCAGCTCCAGAGGAATAAAACACACAAGAAATTGTGAGTGGAAAAGCAAAAAAGCCACAATTCCAACATTTTGCAGGCTGAAATTCAAAGAAAATCTTGATTCAGAGCAAAATAAAATCGTGTTTCATCTCCTGGGGGAAAAACTCCCAGTGTTTTCCACCAACTCATGTAACATTACTAACAGAGAGGGACTCTTCTCACTGACTGGGGCATTCCTGGAAATGCTAGTGATGCTCATAGGAAACTGGATGTGACTTTTTGGTCTGAATAGGATGTTTGGGGCTGGACTCCCACAGCTGCAAAGCTGTGGAGTGCCTTTGTCCTGCTGTGGGTGTGCAGAGCCAGAGGTGGAAGACTGCCTCAGTCCTCTCTGCTTTGTGAGGAATAATGGACAAGTTCTGGGACCACAGAGAGTGAGAACATCTTTGCCAGGCTGGGGGTTATGGTGCTTTCCATAGGGGCAGGGGTCTTGCTCCTGTGTGTGGCTGTTGGTCCAAAGTGGGTCTCCAAGAGAGAGGTGTGAGTGGCCCAGAGAGAACTCCTGATCCTAGTGTGGGAGACATCCATGGGGGAGGCAGGATTCCCACTGTCCTAAGGTGAGCCTCAGCTCCGGAGCCTCAGTGGGAAGTGAACAAACCCTCCCAGTGCCCAAGGACCTGACTTTGTTACAAAGGCCCATAACAAAAGCAGGAATTTTGTGTCAGCTAGAAAAAAATGTTCCTGGTGATCCCAAACATAATAATGTGATGGGAGAAAGGGGGGAAATAAAAGTGTCTCAATCTCAACTGATTATAAAATCATTTTCTGGTTCAATGGTTTCATTGAAAACTCAGTTGTTCTTGCAGCAAAAATCATTATCTGGGTTTCTCAGAGCCAGAAACTGATAAAAGCACGGGATGGACCCCATCCTGACCAGGTGCTGGCACAAGTGAGCTGAAAGGGTGACATGGGTCCTGCAACCACCACTGCAGGGGACACCTACACCATTCCTTCACTTGTCCCATTTGGAGGATGCCTGTGGCAGCGTCAGCTCTTGGCTGAGCTCAGGACAGGCCACTTCTCTCTTGGTGGACTTGCTGAAGCTGTAGGTGATGGACAGGACAGGACAAAGCCCACTCCATGGGAGCAGTGAGCACTGCCATGCAGGGGACACTTTTAACGCACACAGTGACAAGGGATTGCAGGCTGTCTCCATGACCTTTCCTCAGCTCTTAGTGCTGAGCATGGGAGCTCTGGATGGAGCTGGAGGAGCTGTTTCCATCTGCAGTCCTGCTGCTGGGATCACAGGCCAGGGCAGCAGGCAGATGGTTACTAGCTTAGGTAGGGTTGATCCTGACAGGGAAGGGGTGGGGGGTGGCTTCCTGAGGTCTTCCTCATCCCAGCTGTCTGTGGGAATTATGGGCATTCCATTGCTATCAGTGGATCTCATTTTCACTGCCTCCTTTGCCCTGTGTCACAGGGAGCCAAGGCACCGAGATGTGCTGGTGCTCCCATGGGAGCTGGGAGCATGCACCAGCTGTGAATCCAGCTCTGCCTCACTGGGACAGCCCCATGCTGGGAGATCAGAGCTGCCCTGGGGTACAATTCAGCTCCCACTGTGGCCACCCTCAGGGCTCAGCCCATTCCTAAGGCCTTTGATGGGGCAGTGATTTAATGCAGGACTCTCATAGGTGTGTCTGCTGATGTCCTGCTCTGGGGCCATGCTTGCTGTCTGTGCTGGGGTTTGGATGTGCAGCTACAACAGAGCAGAGAGAAGGCAGCGAGGATGCTCTCAGGGAATATCAGGTGCAGATGAGACACCCATGGCACACTCTTACACAGGTGCATGCCTGATTGCTAGCACAGAATGAGCCTCCTTCAGCAGCAGTTTTGTTTTCTCTCAGCTGAAGCTTGGCTTTCTCACTCTTCAGCATCCCAACCGCCATGAGGCAGTTGGGTTGCACCTCCACAGCCCTTTGCATGCAATGAGGAAGCACTCGTAGAGCCACAGTCCAACACGGGCAGCACCACAGTCTGTCATGGCCCTGGGGACCGTGTATGGCAATGAGGAGCCTGGCTTGGTGCCCAGGTCCTTTGCAGAGGTGGAGCTGGCAGCACGGATGTGGGGCTCACCTTGTGAATAAGGTGCTTTTGTCCTCTGTAGGGTCCCAGTGCTGCCGCTCCTCCGCTTGCCTCCAGACAGGGAAGGACAAAACGAGCCCGGGTGAGGAGGCTTGGAGAGCAGGATGAGCTGGTGCCTGGCTGCCATGGCCTGCTCTGCTCCTCTGCTCATGGGCTTGTCACTGCTCTCCAGAGTTCAGGCTGTGCATGTCCAACTCCAATGGGCATGAGAGTGGTTACACCAGAAACCTGGGAAATGAAGGCTGGTGGATCTCTGGAGGGACCTGGTCCAACCTCCTCGTGTCAAAGCTGCGGCATGTTGATCCAGACACTCTGGTCACCTCCATGGATGGAGGATGCAGCACCTATGGGTACCTACACCAGTGCTTGATCAATCTTAAAATGATCTGTAACCATGGGGCAGGAAAAGAGAGGGCCAGGGAGGAAGGACCTGCTCTCCTCATGCGCAAGTGATGCACTGCCCCATGGGATCCCAGCTCATTTCTGCTTCCCCACCAGGACCCTCAGCCTCCAGACCATCATCACCCATGGTATGGTCAAAACCTGAGCAGCACTAGCTGGTGTCCCCAGTGGAAAGGCTGAACAGAGGGAGTTTAAGGACTAAAGGATCACCTCCCTGTGGGGGTTTAATGAGGCCAGATGGTGGATCTGTCTTCCTCCTGAGCTGGAATTAGAGCTGGATGGAAAGTGTACAGCATTTCCCATGGAAGCTTCAGAGGACTTGCATGCCTTTCACTTGCATCACCATTCCATGTGCCCTCGCAGGAAAGAGCTTGGCAGGTAAATAACAGCCACAAGAATGAGAGAAATACCCAATAGCACACTTCTCTGGCCAACACCTCTTCCAAACTCAGACAGAAGGAGAAGTCCTCCCAGCAGCGCTGGGGGTGAGACGTGAGCTTTGCTTTTTTTGGGTCAGTTTGGTTTTCAGAAAGCCGTTTTGTGTCAAAACAAAGTTTTAGGTGAAAACTTTCTGCTCAGCGCAGGGGACAGCCAAGCACAGAGCCTGCGGGTTTCCCTTCTGCACCTCTGAGTCATTGCGAGAGTGGAGGGTCTCTATTTTTAGCCTCTGCACACACTCGCTGATACCAGAGCCAGAGCCGGGCTGCTTTTCAGCACCAGGTTACCGTTGTCTACAGGCATCAGCAGACTTGGTCCTTGGGCTTGGGCTCACAAAGTGGCACCTTTGTGGAGAGGAGCAGCAGGAGGAGAGGAGGGAGATGTGATCCTCCTGTCCAGCCTGGGAGCATGGCAGATGACAGCAGCGTGGCCATGCAAGAGAGCCATCCATCACTGTGCTGGAGCAGGAGGGTAGATAGGCCACGAGGACCATCCCTGGATGGGGAGAACGAGTTTGGGGTTACCATGTTCTTTATGTAGCAGAAAGTTTAGAGTTTGATTCAGCAAGTGTAACCACCCGAACCTGACAGCTTGAGAGCCATCTGGATTTGAGCTCAGCAGTGCGATGCCTCCCGGGAGCTAAATGCCTCATGAGCCTCTCCCATGGGCTGGGCTCACTGGTGGGGCTGCAGCCAGGCTCAGAGTTTTCGCTTGCTTTATTTTTGAAGAATCAGCTTTGAAATGTAGAATAAACTCTTTCCTCAGTTTTGTTCCAGGAGCTGAACGGAAGCAGCCCATGCTGTTGCAGTGGCTGCATTGGGACAGACAATGGAGTGTCCTGCCTTGGGCCAGATGTGGATTTGCACGACCAAAGGAGTGGCCTTTTTTGAGCATGTGAGTTACTTCTGGGTGGAAAAAAAAGGCTTTCTCAGTAAAGCTGTTGGGCATGTCCACAGATGTCAAACAAGCAAGAGAGAGACTTCCACAACCCACAAGGGTAGTTCTCTATGGGGAAACATGACGCCACGTAGCTGCATGCCTGTGGGCTGCATGATGTGTGGGTTAGCGCAGGGAGGAAGGCGGCAGGTATGTGGTCAACCCAAATGGTTAAAGAAGAGATGCTGAAATAGCTTACTGATGCAGAGGCCTGAGGTGAGACGCACAGCTTCTGCTGCAAGATGAGCTCATCTGCAGTCTGCCTGAGAGATGCACACCTCAGTTATTATATGAAAGACACTGCACACACATCAGCTCCATATGGCTGCCCCATCCCTGGCAGTGTTCAAGGCCAGGTTGGACACAGGGGCTTGGAGCAAGCAGCTTGAGTGGAAGGTGTTCCTGCCCGTGGCAGGGGTTGGAACTGGATGAGCTTTAAGGTCCCTTCCAACCCAAACTATTCCATGATTCTATGACTCTAAACTTGTCCTGCTGATTGATAAGTACCGCACACCCATGGAGGTCCATGTCCCGTGCTCACACACGGTTGCTTTCTCTTTCTCCTGTGTCCAGTCTGTGCTGTCTCACACAGAAACCATTGGAAACTGACTTTTCCTTTTGGGCAGAAAGCAGTGCTTTACTGCCTTCTGAAGGTTTGGGAGAGAGTAGGCGAATAAAGTCCTGTTTGTAAGCTCTGTGTACACAGGGGTGTCCTTTGTTCGCTCCATCCTTGTTGGAAGAGCATGCCTGCCGTTTACAGCACTCAGCGGTCGTTACACCACTTGGATCCTGCTTCATTTGTGAATGTATGAACAAAACTCTTTAACAATAATAAGCTTTAAATAACGAGTGGCAACTGGTGAATGGAGCCTCCATCTGTTCTCACCCGCAATGTGCAAAGTCTACCAAAGTCAATGGACTTCTCTCTGCTGAATTCAATGGGCCTTTTGCCAAAAGCTGTGTGAATAAAATAACACTTGTGCATGTATTTATGAATGGTGAGGAGGGGGATATGTGCAGATCCAGCATTCACTAAGTGCCCACAAAACAGCTCTTAACACAGGTTCTCAGCAAATCTCAGCAATCTGAAAACTTCATGTCTTCTGGTTGCTGGAAGAGGAGCTCCATAGCCCTGGGACACCTCTACTGCAGCAGAAGAAGGTCACACATAGCAATGGCATTGCAAAGGACACAGCTTCCCTGGTGTAGAAGTGGATTTTGAAGACTTCAGCACTGTACCTGTGACTAATCTCATTTGCCCCAGGATTTCTTCACTGCAGACAATTGCTGCTGCCACAGTGCTTATCTAGTTATAAAATATCCAGTGGTGTTGTGGCTCCTACAAAGGAAAATGAGGTTTGGGGAAGAATTCAGTGTAAGTGTGCGTAATGCACATCGTTGCTCTGAAGTCATCAGTTTCTCATAAGGGGCCGTAGAGCTGTTGTAATCACACACAGGGATCCAGCACATTGTGAGCCCAATTAGGGATGACTTTAACGTCCCTCTGGAAGGGCATGTGTCCTCCCAGATACCCACTTGGACATACTGTGTTGCCACAGCCAATTGCAGAGAAAAAGCAAGGGAGTTAATCTGGATTTGTTCTGATATAACCATCCAGTATTAGTCCTCAGATTACGCTCTGGCACTTTGGGTAAAAGACAACCCCGGTGCAGTATTTCCCACCTGAGCACTGGCCACCCTCCTTTTTGCTCCAGGAACTGGAGAAAGCAAAACAGGAGGAGACAGAGAAGGAGGAAGGTCAAGTGTCCTGGAGCAAGTGCACAGAAGTCCTGGTGGTATCACAGGAGCTCCCACAGGGGAGCTGGCTGGGGACAAGGGCCCTTGTAACACATTGCCTGAAGGTGTCTGACTCCCGGCCTCTTCACAGAAGCTATCAGTGTGAAACAGCTTTTTCATTTGCTTGCAGCCCTGCTCCCTTCTGCCCTTTGCGCTTGTCCCGGAGGCTGAATGACAAAAAGAAAGTTCTCCTTTACATCTGCTGCTCTTCAGGTATTTGTCATTGTCTCAGCATCCCTTTCCAAGGCATGGTGAGAATGGACATACCCAAAAGAAGCCTAAGGGCTGCATGCTGTGCGCTCCTCCCTGGCTACTCACAGTGGTCAGCACTTGGTCCCCCTGTGATGGTCCTCCCCATTCGCTGGTCAGTTGCCTACCCAGTTGCTCCTGGAAAGAAGGGTGCAATTCACTCAGCAATAAAGGGAGGAAACAAGTTTCCTTAAAGTTACAAAATCAGGCTGAAAGCCGCAAGAATGGAGCCAAACGTAAAGAGGTTTTCAAACATCACCTTATAATTTCCGTTGATGATTCCTGTGGTAAGCACCAGTGAGGTACACTCACTGTCTCAACTCTTCTCCCCACAGCTGTTTGGAGATGTGGTTACTACGGGGTTTAATTTCTTATTTATTTGCTGACTTGTTCTTTGTGGTTTTCCAACACCTTGGGAAGAAAGCCATCGAGTTGATGCACTGGAAAAGGAGCCTAACCATGCACTGCCAGCATGTGCTGGAGCAGTGATGGATGCAGGATGGATGCAGGATTGGCTGTGGGATGCCTCACAGCACCTAGAGCGAACACCACTGCCTCATTCCTTTTTCTCTGGCCCTCGGTTTTCTCATCAAATGCAAACATCTTAACGAGTTGAGCTGTTCAGTGGATATCCCCTATTATCCTGGCTAAGCTGTTTGCTCTCCTGCAAGCTGCCGAGCATTCCAGGTCATCTGAGAATGCTTTGTAAACTTTTGCACATCATTAGATCTAAGTAGGACGGTTATAAAGCAAGGGAAGGGAGTTAAAAGGTAATTTACCTTCTATGAGAAACGCAGGTACCCTGGTGATAAGCTCTTATCTCCAATAGAGGATCCCTGAAGCAGTGAGCCAAGAAGTCTCACATCAGGAGAAATCACAGCCTCTTTTTTTCCCCGGGGGAATTCTGCTCTTTTCCTGCTTGTGGATGATATCATATACCTTAATAATAGCCACAGCCCTCCCCACAGTGTCATTCGAGCTGACACTCTGCAAACTGTCACCTAAAGGTCAATTGCTCTGTGTTTCAGAGCAGAGCTTTGCTGCTGACACCAGAGTCCCTGTTTCAAGGCAGAGGGGCTCAGGGTCAGCTCTCTGGCAGATGGCATCTGTTTGCTGCTGCCTTTTCTCCCTTTCAATCAGGTTACCACTTCTTTGTGTGCAGCACTAACGCAGCAGTAACAGCGGGGAGCTTGGAGTGGGGAAGGCGAGCTGCCACTCTGTCCTGGGGCTCCGTGCAGACTCAGTGCCTTGGGTTTAGCTGTGTAAATCAGACCTCCCTTCATAGTGAGAAATAAAGCTTTTCATGGCATTAGAACTAGGAGCCCGTTCATCGCAGTTCATCCACCACAGAGATGAGCAGCACAGCTCTTCTCCCTTCCCGTGTTTGGATGTACTGAATCTGTGCCCTCACCAGAGCAGCTTATGGTGCATTAAACTTGTCCACAGGGCAAGTGATTTCTGTAGTGCTGACAACGATTTTGTACCTACCTGACATGTTTAATGCTGTGCTAATCCCAAATGGAGGAAACTAACCACTGAAAAGGGGGAAGAAGACAGCCACAGCTTTTATGTTCAGCCGCCTTTTGCAGTGCCTTGAGGAATATGGTGTGAGGATTTTCTGGCTATATTTGCATAGAAGCCACCTTCTTTCCTGTGCTACAGGCTTAAAATTGTTTGGTTTGGGGTTTGGCTTTTTCCTTCTGTTGAGCTGTATGGGATCACTAATGATATATGAGCAAGCACTCCAGAAGGTTTCCAAAGGCAGCAGGCTCCAGTATTCCTGGCTGCTGCAACAGACTTAATGTGGATCAAAATCAGAGCAAACAATGAGCTGCAGTTGATCATCAAAAACCTCTTCTGCACTATTACAGTGCTCGAGTAAACAATGCCAAGGAACAGCCCATGCCAATGCGGGCTTGCCCAGGGCAATTGATGCTCCTTCAAATCACTCCTGGGCATGATGCAGGGATCCTCGTAGGACAGAGACCAGTCCCATTAGACAGGCTGGATCTATCACAGTGTTCTGGAGGCCCAGTTTAATAACAAGGTTGTGGAAGAGTCTGGGCCACTTGACCTCATGCCAGTGCTTTGGGAAATGTTTAATTCGTTCCTACAGGCCTGAAAAGGTTGTGGATGCGGGTACCTCTGGCACTGGCAGATCTCACAGATAGCCTTGTTGTCGATGGAAAGCTGAAGATAAGCTGCTTGAAAAGAACAAGCAGAGCTGAAAAACTCCACCACCAAAGGTAAGAATGTGGCTCATTAAGAAGCTGGAGCAAGACAGATGGCTCAACCGGCAGGACAGTGTTTTACTAAAGCTTGGTTTTCGGGACAGGTTTTGGCAGGGAGGCTGAGCCAGGATCCTGTTCACAACCTGAGTCCTGGTTAGTTTTTAATGTCCTTGCGGCAGAGCAGGAGAATGTGCTGGGCATAGACTTGGCAAAGAGCCTATGCCTCCGGTTTTGGCAGTGTGGCTGAGTCCAGATAGCATCAATAAAGGCTGCAGATGTCCAGGAGGCAGCAGCGTCCAGCTGGCTGTGTTTGTTGATCCTTAATTTAGGCTATTCACAAAATCTGCTCCTTAAATGCTCATTCTGGGGTGCTGCTGTGCAAGGCTCGGAAGCAATGCTGGCTGTCCAATGATCCCACTCCCCTCTTGACAGAGCCTATGTGCTCTCTTCCCATGGCTTGCAGATTACACTCCAGGTCTGATTCCCATCTATCTCTCAGCCCAGCTGCACATCATCACCCTATTACCCACCATCCACACCCTGTAAGAGTCCTTACAGAAGACAAGTCCTGCATCACCAGGAGCTCAGTTGGCCACAGCCTCACACCCTGTCCTCAACCTGCACCTACAGCCTGATGGATAAGTCAGAATCGGGTGAATCACTTTGACCTTTCTCTCCGGTACTTATAAAAGGAGCTAGGGATGATAAGCTCATACAGGATTTCCTGCCTTTTAGCCTTTTTACAGGGAGGTGAGACGCATCCCACTTCAGTTTTGAACTCCAGCATAGTCTTTCCACTTCATATTCCACTTTGCTTTGGGGCGAGCTGGTCACGTTGCCTGGGGCAGGCAGATCTTCTCTTTCACATAAGCAAAATCCCTTGGAAAAAAGCAAGGTCTGGAAGAGCCCTTTATTTCTGTAAACCCATGAGAGTAACAACACTCATGGGTAGGAAATGCCCGGAGATGCTCTCTGCTCTCTTTGGGACATTTATGGAAGAAGCAAACAGGTTAAGCTCTGCTGATCCATGGAGTTAGAGAAGCAAAGCCCTCCTGCTTGTCTGTAATACATTGCCGGTGTCCCAGTTCTGTACACTTCCTCTCACCAGGGCCTAAATCAGTCTGTCACATGTCACTGCTCCATCTCCTCTTATAGCCCCATGGAAAATAGGAGTGATACAGATCACAGAAACTAGGTCCAGTCACCCTGCCAAGGGGAAACTTGGACAAGGCTGTTGCTGACACTCAGTGAATGGGGAAGAAGCACCACAGCACACAGTGGATGAAAAGGGATTTATCACCCTGAGTCTGTGCCCTCTTCTGCCTATGTGAAGACAGATTAATCCCAGCTAGTCACTATATGTGGAAGCATTTAAATGTCTTCTAAGTGAGGAAAACAGAACAAAAAACATCCTTCCTGCTAGGTTTTGCTTCCAAAGGAAGAAACTTCACACTCAGCCTGGGCTGATTTTAAGGTCCTTTCCAATCCAAACTATTCTATGATCCTATAATACAGTTTCTGCACCCCATGCCTTGGACACGCACTGGGAGTGAGAGGAGCAGAGCCAAGCTTCCGAGTCCCCTCAAAGACAGCGCTTGAATCTCTGCTCCCCATTCCCACCTCTGACAAGGCTCTGTCAAACCAGGCACTTTCCCTGCCACCAGCTTTGATAAAGCTGCTTCTTGGGAACATGCCTGGCCAATGCGCAGCTTGCACTTGATTTCCCTGGATAGTCAAATAATCCAGCTTCTGACAGGATGTTTGCTGGAAAAGTCCAGCAGTTCTGCAGAAAGCACTTTGGCACCTTCCCAGGGAAGGAGCAGGAGCGTATTGGGTAGCTCCTCGGAGCAATCAGGCTGAGGAACTGGGCACCAGCACAAAACACTTTGTGTTTGGTGCATCACGGACAGTAGATGCAAATGGAAAACAGGGAGACAGGAGGAAAGAGTTCCTCAGTGCATTCCTGAGAAGAGGGGAGCCTATTGTGGATGCTCCTGCCCAGGATGCTCAGGCTGAAAGAGGGACTTAGTGTAGGTTAACCCCTAGTTAGCCTTCCAGGGAGAAGCAAGGGGGATGCACTGTGTCCTGCTCCGAACTTTCTAAAGCTCCTGGTTTGCACGAGCCCCTGCGGACACAGGGCATCGGGGAAAGGCTTCCTTGGGAAGAGAGAGATTTCTGCCTTAGGAAAGGGCATTTCCTAAGGGCAGAGCTCACCCTGGGGCTGTTTAGTGTGGGGGGGGAGGTGGGAATATCCAATTTGTGCAGCTCAGTCCTCTTGGCAGCCCAAGAGTGCCTCAGCTCTGCAATGGGATGGGAAATAACCTTCAAATGACCTTGTTGGAGACTGTAGTGTCATTGCCATCAACAGTAAGGAAGAACAGTGAAACTAGAGCTCCTTCCTAAGTCCCACTGCCCCGTACTTGCCCCACGGGCACAAAACCTCTGTCTTTCCACCTTCTTAGCACTGAAAACACAGTGGGGATTTTAGGAAGCAAGGCAGGAAAATCCCACTGGCGCTGAGGAGAGTTTCAAACAATAGCAGGGATTTCCAGGGACATGTGCAGCCTTGCCAGTGACTTTGCATGCTGCAGATGTCCTGACCTCATCCCTTCCCTGTGTGAAATGTGCTGCAGCACAGCCAAGGGATGCTGTTTGCCCCCACCAGTCTGAGATGAGTTTGCTGCCCCAGGCCTGGTTTAGGGGACAGCCCATGCTCCTGTTCTCTGCTCCCTTTCAGCCCTTGTTCCAGGCTGCCTCCCCTGGCACACGATGCCCCAGCCATGGAGAACCAAGGGATGACAGAGGGCTGGGAGGGCCTCTGTGGCCATCAACAGTATTCCAAGGTCTTTACTATGATTGCAGGTCCCTGGCATGATTTTGGGTCAAGCCAAGAGCTTTCCAAAAGAACTCCTGGAGTAAGCTTAAGGTTAGCATGGGTTTGATATTATTGCCCTGTGCACTTGGCCGCATCCATCCTGGTTTGGAGGGTAAGAACATTGAATAGATTGCTCTGTGCCAGTGGCCTCGGGGCCAGGAAACAGCACCAGGCATGTTAAACTGCCAGTGCAGATACAAGCACTCCGGCCGCTGCTGCGTCTCTGAGCATCTCCTGGGCAGAGAAGCATCCGCTGGGTTATGAGTGGGGTGAGGGAGGGTCAGGGCTCACTGCGAGGCCCTTCTCTGTGGAGCTGGGCATTTCTAAGGCTGTTCTGTGCCCAGTTCCTCATCACCTGCCAGCAGGAGCCCTGCGGCGTGCCAGGGTTACACAATCCTTTGCTCAAGGAGCAGGCAGCGAGCTTTCCCACCCGCTCTGCGGACAAAAGACTCAGCCAGTTCTTAGAATACCTGAATGCACAATTCCTTTCGTAACCACCTCAGAAGTGCATCCCGGGTGCAAGGAGTAAACGTCCCCGGGGCAGCGCGCAGGGAGCTAAGAGGGACCGAAGGGAACAGGCTGGAACGGGAGCCTGGGATCAGTTTTCACCTCGTTTGGCTGTTTCTTTTTCCTCCCGGTTCCCTTTCATCCGATCACACAAACCTCCCAATGTGACCTTGAGGGTGCTGGGGGGGAGGAGGAAGACACAGCAAAATCAGTGCATGGGCAAAACCGCTGGATTCGGGCGTTTCAGCCGCCGTCCCAAGGGCACCCTGAGCCCGCAGTGATGCAGGGGGGAGTTTGGGAGGCGCCAATGCCCCCACTGCCAGGGTTGGATTATTCTGCATACTCAGCAAAAGCCCCACTGCCTGGGAAGTCCCACGGGGCTTCAGGAGAATTAACTCAGTGTTACCCTGAAACAGAATGGCTCGAGCATGACTCTGCAGGGCGAGAGGCAGGAAGGGGAGCGGAGGGGATTGTGTTGCATTAAGGCAAGATTGATCCTAGATAGCGCTGCGGGAAGGAGAAGGGCTCTGCCTTTGTCCTTGTTCCCTTGGGAGTGCTGCACATGGCATTTGTCCTCTTCTTTAGGGAATGGCGCCAGTCGCAGCTGGCAGGCACATTCTCTCTGATCCTGTCATTCATTTTCCTGGGGGTAAATGGGGAAGGATCCCACTGAAACCATGGCTGCTGGGGCTGGAGGATGCTGCCACCATCCCATCCTTGGGCACTGATGGGTTCTGTCAGACCCGACCCTGCCTCTCCACAGCCCATCAGCTGCTGGGGGATCTAAACCACGTTCCCCCCCCCACCATCTCCTGCCTGCCTGTGCCTTGCCATAGAAGTAACAGCAGAACAGAGGGAGAAAGTTGTTGACCTTGGCGCAGGGGCTGTGAGTGCATTATGGGCACACTGAGGATCATACCCGAGCGAGGAGAACCAGTTCCACTGCAGCAGCGTGAAGGGTGTGGATCAGAGGCTGGAAAACCCCCAAACACAGGAAAATGAAGACACGAGGCTCCAAATATTCTTTTAAACACTGGTTGTGACACAGAGGTATGGGAAGAATGAGCCTGGGAGAGGAGCAGTGGGTGATGGTCTACCCAGGGGAAAAGGAGCGATGTGCAGGTGATCTCGAGCATCATCCCCATCAGGGACACCAACCAGCAAACAGATCCTGGCCCCCATCAGCCAGGCTGGGACTGAGCCACTCTCTGCTCACTCAACACTTCTTGGCTTGGAGCTGTGGTGTCAGAGCAAGCTTTAACCCTGTCCTGACAGTGAGCTGCGCTGCTCTCACACAGGGTTTCTGGTCTGCTTGGCTTGGTTCCTCAATGGCTGGGCTGGGAAAGGGAACCCCGTTAGGATGGATTTCTCCATTTCACAACTCAAAACTGCTCATTTGGTTTTCATTTTGGCATTGAAACATTCTTCTGAAATGCTTCAGCTCCAAGAAATCAGGATTTTCAGAAGAACATAAACGTCACAGAGAGATTGATGACATGGCAAAGGTCTTGGCAGGGCAGCCAACCTTTGCCACCAAACCAAACAGCCTGTTTCACTTCTTCCAGGACTGGATCAAAAGGGCATTAAGATAACCAAGCCTTCAGCCTTCAGCTTCCCCAGGAGCTGCATCAGGCTGTGCAGCTCTTTGGAGGCTGAGGAGGCACCAGATCGCTTTTGGTCAAGCACATCTCCGCAATCAGAGTTTATAGAGGCTTCTCAGTGTGATGGGTAGGAGAAATACAGAGACCAGGAAGCAACTGCTGAAACCACCATTGATTAAAATGCAATAAAATGTTTGCCTTGTGCTGCTGAGCAAGAAGTGTGGCATGTGTTTTGCTGAGGTAGCAAAGTGGTTGTGTTCACTGAATGAGCAGCTAATGAAAAGCATTTCAAGCAGGAAGCAATGCTGATGAAGATTATGAGCCTGCTTAGATCTGGGAGAATTAAATGGCCTGGGCTGGATACTCCTGTTTTACACCTGATTTTGCATTGATCAAAGAGGATTTACTCTGCTCTACACCAATGTAGAAAGAGTGGGAGCACCCCTCTGTGCCCCAAGCTGCTGGGGAGCATCCCATTCCCAGGAACAAACCCTTCCTGCAGCCCTGGAGAGAACAGCTCCAGCAGGTCACAGTCCAGAAGGAAATTAATCTGGCAGCATCCACATGTGCTAAAGCCAATCCCATGGGAGCAGTCACAGAGAGGCGAGAGCTTCTGATCATGGATCATGCTAATTCCTCCTGGGCACCAGACTTGCGGGGCTGCAAATGGTGCTGGATGTGTGTTCAAGGCCAGAGACGATCTCTCATTAATGGTGATGTGTTTAGCACTTCGCCACTTTTCCCCCAGGATTATTCAGAAGCCAGCAGCACATCTGAGAGCAGCATCTGCCCGGAGCCTGACCATGAGCATCACTCATAGTTTAATTCTTGATGCTGGTAAAACTCACTGTCTTTCTCTTGGGAAAAGAACATGGGCTGCTCTTCAAACGCGGAACCAGAAAACGTCTTCATTGTGAAATCACCTCTTGCATTGCTGGACGCATGCACCACATCCTCCATGCGCAGCCAATGACATCTGACAGCTTCATTGTCACCACATTAAGGAATTTCCTGCAGGGAAAATGAAGGAGACAGCAACTCCCTGTGTTTGAGCTGTTCTGTGTCCTCCCGGCACTGTGTGGCTGTGCAGCTCCCAAAACCACTGGCTGGGGTTGGGTTGGGGTAGGCAGGCACTAGCCTATCCCATCCTCCTTGGAGTGATGGGGCTGCGATACTTAAAGTACTCTGCAAACTCTTCCATACTATGGCTGCAAGTCTCTTCTAGGCAGCATATTACCAGATCATCTGTGTGTACAAACTTGTTTGGATAGATATTCCCTGCCTCATCTCTTCCCGCTCCCTTCAGGGCAGGAGATGCAACTCATCCTTGACAGCTGGTTCACACAGCAATCCCTAGTGTGCTGTTCAGCTTTGCTGAAGGTGGGCAAAGTGCCTTCTCAGGCTAAAAGCTGGCAAGGATCCACACATTGTAAAATCTCAGCTCAGCCAAAGCCCCAGAAGGGTTCCTGGTAAAACATGAGCAGGCACGTCTGCTTAGCCTGATGCTAAGACATACTAACATCAAGAGCAGGGGAGCAGTGCACAGGTAATGGGTAGAACAGCACATTGGTAAGGTTACTGACATTCAGAACTTGCAAGACACAGAAACTCAGTCCAAACCAGCAGTTTGATTTCTTCAACAGCATTGCACTAATGGTGTGTTTAAGCTAATACCAGGCTGCCAACTGAAAAGCATGTGTCCTTTCTCATTCACGCTTAGATGCTCAGAAGGTCACCACTAAGAACATTGCTCGCCCATGAGCCCCCTCAAACACTGCCAGGCCTGGAGAGCTGCAGCACTGCCCGTGCCAGATTCCACAGCTTGACTGGGATCTGCTGCGGTCTGGTTGCACCCAGCATCCCATTAAGGTTCATTGCCTGCCTAATGGCAGTGGTTCTGGTTATCAGCCTGGATGCACCTGCATGTTCCAACACTGATGTGCTGGGTGGTTCTGTCAAACGGGTTAAACCAACCCGTGCTGCAGTTGGAAACCCAACTCGCCTGGCTCTAGCTGTGGAAACACCAGGCAGCTGGGCTGGGATGGATGTCTCACATCCCTCTGCAGCCAAGAAACTCCTGAGGACAGCACCTTACTGATGGCAATTGCCAGCTTATCCCAGATATCTTTCGGCGCAATCCTGGTGAGGCAGATGGGCACAGAAAATCCATTGGCTGCTTTATGAGAGAAGTAACACATTCACACATTTGATAGCGCCGTGGGGACCAGGCTCAGATGATGCCTTGACTAGGAAAACACAGGGGTTGCCTGAATTCTGGAAATCAGTGACTGTCACAGCAGTGGTGGTTGGGAGGGACCTCTGGAGATCTCTGGCCCTGCCTCTTGCTAAAACTGGACCAACAGTAGTCTGTGTTTTCCAAATGTCATTCTTGATAACTTCTACTCTTGTTCCCTGTTGTTCACCCATTCAGCATTGCTTTCATATCACTTCCACAAGGGCCACTGACACAGAGACCTGCTGTGTGAGTGCTCAAGGCTGGGAAACGCTTGGAGTCTGGGGACCCTTCCCATACCAGCAGAGAGGGCAGCTGCTCAGGTAGGGCAGGGTGGCCTCAATGCCTTGGTAGCTCCAGAGTCCAAGCTCTTGGCTGCCACACAACCAGCAACGAATGTTGTCACCTACAGTGAAGTCCAAGAGGTGGATAGCTCTCCTGCTCTCTGTCACAATCTGTTTTCAGTTCACCCTCTGGAGAAGGGGTCTGGTGAATGACACCTGTAAACCACCCATTTGAGACCAAAGCTGTTCTTTGTGTCACTGGCATTGCAGAGCGTAGGCTTGCAAAGCAAGTCTGTTTTGAAGCCAATTTGCTGTTATCCCTGCACACTTCAACCACCACAACTTCTCCCCCCAGGGGCATGAGGCAGGTGGTCTTCATCACCCTGTGCTGATCATTATGTTAGGAGCACCAGCTGTTGGGAGGCAATTGTTTCTTCCACTATAAATGGGACCTGCTGCAAATCCAGGAGAAATTCAAAGACAAAATTCCCCTTTTCTTCAAACCCTTCAGAAATAGAAAATCTTGCTCCAAGAATAAGGACAAACCGGTGAGGTTGGTGACCCAGGTCAAAAAGGACAAGGAGAATGGCTTTAACCTGCCAGAGGGAGACTGAGGTGAGCTCTTAGGCAGAATTTCATCCCTGTGAGGGTGGGGGTTGGAACTGCATGATCTGAAGGTCTTTCCAGCCCAAATCATTCTATGATTCTGTGATTTTCTAGCCCTGGCTGGCTGTTCCCTGTGTCACTTGGTGTCCTCTCTGCTCAGCAAGGTCCTTTCTGACCCCACCATCACCCAGGTGTCCAGAAATACCCCCTCCTAAGTATTCTTTATGTGCCCATGTCAGCCACCCCAATTGCCACACAGCTCCCCAGACAGCTCTATTGACACAACTGAAGGTGTGGGGGCAGGAATTGCTTAAACTGGCTTTGCCACTAGAAAAATGCTGGTGGCACCACACCCTGAAGCTGCCTGGGAAAAGAGGAGTTGGGAAGGTGGCAACTCCATCAGGTGCCTGGCGGGAGGGCGAGCCTGGGGTGAGAAATCACTGCATTGTGTATCCCAGCACCAACAAGCTCCAACAGCGCTTCATTTGCATCCTCACAGCCAAGGGATGGGAGCCAGGCTGGGAATACCATCAATTTCCTCCATTGATTAGTAGAAGGTGAGGAAAGGAAGGAATGAGGGGGGTTGAACTGTTCTGTGGGTATCTATACACTCAGGGCTGCCTGATGGCCTGACTTGTGCCTGGAGCGAGAAGGACCAGAGTAGGGGCCAGCGTATTAGGTAGGATGTGCCCACCTCACAGAAGGGTTGTCCCTGATAAACAAACACTTTTCCTCATGTATTTATTCAGAAATCTTCTTCTGAAGTGCTCTGGAGTGGGGCTCAGTTGCATAAATCCAACATTGCTCTATGCAAAATATACATTTGCCCCAAGTTTTGCCAATCACATTTGTTTTCCCTCAGGGAAATGCAGATCAACGCATCCTACCTGGGTTGCAGGGAATGTGCTGTGGATGTAAGGTGCCTCATTATCTAGATCAGTGCCCTCCTCCTAAGGAAAGCTACCTACATATCCCACCATCCTCCCCAGCCAGGACATTGCCACGTTGCACAGCAGTGGCATGTTTCCTTCCCATGTTTGGAGCTATGAGCAGGAGCTGTGTCCAGCAGATTGTCCCTTGCAGATGCTTTTGGAGCCCTATTTATATATCCTTCCAGTTAATTTACAAGGCATAGAACAATCTTATCCCCTCCTTCAAACCAAAGGGACCAGGATAAGCAGTGAAAGTTTTATGCTGGCAGTGGGACGTACTGCAGGGCATTAAGCTTATCTTTCCACTGACAGTGTTTCAGGCTTGAACATCCTGCTAAAACTCCTCGCTTGCTTACACCTAACTTGTTTTGACTGTGATACTTCACGATTTCAAAAGCTTCACTATCACCTCCCATTCCCACCCATTTACCTTGCTCTAATAGCCCCAGGCACACCCAGCATCTGAAGTCCCAAAGCTTGGGAGCTGCCCAGTTTTGCCTACAGTCCTACCACCTTTCATGAAAGCCTCCTCTGGTCCTATACAACATAAACTTATCTTATGATCCATGTTCCCATGTCCCTAAAGAGTTTAAGCATTGGCCATGCCCATCTCTGATACTGTTGTATGCTGGGAAAAGTAAGAGATGCGTTCCAAGTTTTGCAGCCAAGGATGGGGTCAGGAGCATGAATAAAGCGACCATGATTTTGGATTGCACCATGAGTCTTT
>JAOEHX010042138.1:0-16724 GCA_025448015.1 Bolborhynchus lineola
GGAGCGGCCCGGGGCAGGTCCGGAGGTGCCGGGGTCGGGTGCCGGGGTCCCCTGGCCCGCGGCGCCGCGGGTTGCTCATCCCCGGTGGTTTTGGGGTGTTTGAGAGCAGCCGCCAGGCCCGGTGCGTGTGTCCCGGCCGACTCCGCTGCTCCGGTACCGGCTGCGCCTTTGCTCCCTCCGTTGCTCTCTCCACCGGGCCAAGGGTCCCGTTTGGAGCTTTGGATACTTCATCCTTCCCTAAGACATTCCGCTGCATTGCCTGGTCCGAATGAGCCCAGTGCGCCTGCAGGGCGAGGTGATGGACGTTGGGCTTTCCTTCCCTACAGCCCGGGGTTCCAGCTGGGATTCGTGGACTCCCGCCGCTGCTGAAGTGCTGGATAGCTACTGCTGCCCCAACTGCTTCCTTCGGCTTCCCGGGCTGTGCCAAGGAGATGATAGAGAGCGATATCCCGTCCATAATGTCAGGAATCCTTAGGAATTCAGGGCAAAACCACCACCCTCCACAGGAGTACAGGTGAGGCTTTTACCGATCTCTGTGCTGGCACTGATAACTGTTGTTTCCCCATTATTTCCTAGAAACTTCCTTAGCACATAGAAATCAACTTTTTCCCCTTCTTTTTAAAGTTAACTGCGTTATTTCTCCACTCTGAATTGCATTCTAAGCTGCTGACCTGTTACAATGCATTACTTACATCGAAGCACTCCTGTTTAAAGTGTTCTGATGCTAAGCTATGTTGGACAAATACACCTTCAGAGCCTTGGGTTGACCTCCCAGCAGACTCTCTCAGCTGTATGAGTGTTGCCAGAGAAGGATATTCTTGGTAACTAACAATTACTGAGAAGTTCCCTTTCAGATCTCATTTTGCATTGCCATGAAGCGGTAACAGAGAGACTAAATCAAGTGTAATAGACACCAGAAGAGCTTTCTGTTAAAATAAGCATTTCTGTCGTGCTCCAAAGCACCGATGTGTCTTGTAAGATGGGGGGGACCAAAGCTGGGTTTGTCAGCAGCCTTTGATAACTCACCTGTACCTATGTGTCTGTTACCACTTGGAAGTGCTGCTGGGAGTCACGGTGTACTTCTGCATGAATTACAGTGCACTGGGTTAACCTGGGTTGCAACTCATTGCATGATGAGAGTTCCAAGGAATACTGAAGGGTGGAACAGAGTTCAGCTCCTGCAGGGAAATAATAACTGTATTTTCTTGCTTTAATGTAAGGAATGAGAGATTATCACACACACACACACACACACACATACCCCGCCTGGGGGTGTTCTCACCCATTCCCATGGGTAGAAGTGCTCTGCTGCAGGTATTCTATCAGCCTCTCCCTGTTCAAAATGCAAACCCTGCCCCGCAGCCTCTTGCAGCTCAACAAGTGATTTGTTATACTCTGTGCAGCCGCTGTGGCACACGGGATGCGGAGCTCTGTTTTGCTGTTTACTAAAGCCCTGCTTGCTCCAGGCATTGCTGTCGGCTGTGTCAATATTTGTAAAGAAATTATGCAGTAGTTAATGAAGGGGGTGCAGGAGAGAGGCTCTGGGTACTTAAATCCAAGTCGGGTTCCTCAGTGCCCTGAAGAACGTCCCACCTTAACAAAGACCCTTTTTATGGCAAGAACTATTCTTTATCTCGTAGCTGCAGAGAAACCACTCTCTCTTTCAGAGGAAAGTTGGGCTTTAGCTTGCTGCCAATGCAGGATTCGGAGAGTTTCTTCTCTTCAGAAGTCAGCTGCTTTTAAAAACAACTTTAAAGTCTCTGCTAGCCATCTTGCACCAAAAGATCCCAGTTCTCTAAAGTTGTCGTCTGTGTGTCCCCCCCCCACTTGTGATTTCTTTAACGCAGCTTTAAAATGAATGATTTGACCTCATTTACTAGTGGCAAATTCTGATAAAGATGCATAAAATCTGAACTGCACCATAAATGCCGAGCAGTATTTGTCCTGATCCATGAGAAAACACTTTGGATTATGTAAAAGAAAATCTTTTAGACTGAATGATTTTAAGAAAAGAATAGACCTGTCAAATTCTATCAGCTCTGTTTACTCTCCTGCTGTCACCACAGTCCAAGACTGGAACCCACAATCCCGAGTGCTCCATGGGGGAGCATCAAGGCTCCACAAAATGGGGAATGGGCTCCAATTAGTGAGTGGGAGGCTGGGGCTGTGCTGAGAATACTCTTCTGTCTCACTTGGAATCTTTCAGTGGACAGTTGGACTTGGAGGAGTCCAGGCTTCCCTGCCGGAGTGCAGGAGGAAGCTCCGAAGAGGGAGGGAGTGCATGGGCGTGTAAGCAGGGGACCAAATCAGCAAACACGAAGAGGTTTTCATGGTTACAGTTTGAAACAGGGGATTTGGGTTATTTTATCTAATTTTTAAACCCATGAGGAAAAGAAAAAATCACCGATTTTATCAGATTGTTGAATTCTGTGGACCCAAAGCAACTATAGCACATTTGATGTAGCACATAGAGTAGCAATGAGGATTAGAGTGCTATGAAAAGTCCAGGGACTATTTATACTGTAGTAAAATGATTTTAGACTAAGATCTCTTCTAGCTGTGGGATACAGAACATCCTGATGGCCAGGAAAGATTAAGAGCCATCATACCTCCTCTGATGTCTATGGGTTTACGGCACTGCCACTGCCTGGTTACTAGTGCAAAGTAATACTTCCTATTCCAGAGTAAATACCACAACCTTCAGTATTTTCATTATTGCTGTAGTGACAAATATTTACAATGATTTCATTTTACATTTTAGGGAATAAAAGCAGAGAACTGTAACACACTGTGGTCTTCAAGCAGTGGTTTTCGTTGGAATCTTCACTCTATCCCTTCACAGTCTAATTTGATTTAATATACTTATTCTTTCTTAGGGACCATCCCATTCCCAAAGTAGGTACAGTTACGTGTGGGTTATTGCATATTGTATAGTAAATCATGACCTGAAAACCAGGCCACTAGAAGGGAGATGGCAACTTGCTATGGATTGTTTGGTAACTTCCTATTGATTATTTGGCATACACGAAAATCTGAATTTAAGGAATCAAAGCGTCACTTCAGGTGGCAGTGTGGCATTTATATTTTGAAAGAAGTAACTAAAATGCAGAATTCTACTTGAAGGAATGACATTACTTCACGTGTAAAGCTAACCCTTTACCCAGACAAGTGAACCTCATGTTAGCAGCCCAGTAGTTTGTCTGAGAACCCAATCTCTGTTTTTTATATTACTATGTATTTCCAGTTGATAGAAGCCCCATGTAGTATTTTGAAGGCCTTGCAACGCATTTTCTATGCTTGTTAAACAGGAATTAACTTTTAAATGGATATCTTTTGTGATCAAAAGGTGTTACTCAATCATTAACCATTTAACATATTAGTAGAGCACATCCTCCTTTACCCTGTTTTAGTAGTCCTTACGGTTCTTCAAAACCTGGTCTGTGTTCACTAGCTCTTCAGTTAATCTGATTAATTTTTCATTGTAATAATTATGATAGCAAAATTTAGCATGAAATCATATTAAGAAGCAAGACACAGACGTTGCAACCGCTGCATTTCATATATTTGGGATGTGACTGCATTATGGTGGTGGAAAAGGCGGAAAGTCTTTATCCTTATGGCACACGGTACATTTTAGCTCTCCTAAGTGGTTCTCCCCAGTCTGGTCTTGCTCTTTGGTTTCTGGAGATGAAGCCACACCTCAGGCCTCCCCACTGCCACCAGCATGGCTGGGAGTTTGCCTGAAGGACAGGTCTGCAGACAAAAGGCTCCCAATGCATAACTGACAAAGCCATAACTGTTCCTGAAGAACGTGTCAGTGTCCATCCCTTTGGCACCGTGTGGGGCTGATGGGGACTGAGGCCATGGCTCCGTGTGTCTGAGGAGTTTCCCCACGGTAGCTGCTTCATCCTTTAAGTAAATGTGAGAAACCTCCTGGGAGCCAGTCAAACTCAGGCCACTGTGGATTGATTTAAGTGGATTAACTCAACTGTTTCCTACGCAGCCCTTGCAATGTGCTGAGCACTGATAATAAAACACTGTGGCTCTTGCTCCTCAAACTGTCCTGCAGAGGTGGGGAGGACACATCTGTACCCAGGTGGTGTCGTGCTTCCCAGGCTCACCTGCCTCCCAGGAAAGCAGAACAGTTCCCATCTTACCTCATAAGCAGGGCTTGTCTTCCCGTTCAGAGCATGGACACAGAAAGGGAACTCCTCAGCTCTCCTGTGAGATCTCAGTTGCCTGTAGCCCTGCTCTTATCTCACCCGTGCACAAAGCAGAATGGCTGCATGACCACAGCAGCCAGTCGTGCACTTGAGATGAGCTCTTACAACAGTACAACCCAAAGGGGAGTGTGGTTTGTATTCCCTATACATGGGGGGGAATAACTACAGCAATCCCAGGCAGGTAAATCAGGTCAGCGTTAAGAGACAGCAGCTGAAGCAATGTTAAAGGAAAAATCAGCTTCGCAGAGAGCTAATGCTCCTGTAATAGAAAACATTCCTGTGGTGCTTTACACTTCAACACATTGAGGAGAAGCTTCCGTTGATGTCAGTCCCAGGTTTATCCTTTTGTTTGGGTTTTTTTTGGGGGGATTATAGCAAAACACCTCACAGAGTCACATATCAGCTGCATTTGCCAAAGTCAAACCCAGCGAGGCCAGAAATCAGTTAAAGAACCTGAAGACAGGGAAGAGAAAGTTGTGCTGGTGGTTTGGGGCTGGGTGGGTGGTGTGCCTTCAAGGGGTAGAGAGGACTTGCAGGCCAAAAGCAGTGTGAGCTGCTGGCTGGAGCAGGAGAGGAGCTGGTGCAGACCCAGGGAGGAGAGAGGCAGGAGGAAGAACCTACAGTGGGTGAAGGCACCTGCACAGGAGGAAGGTGGGAAGAGAAGGGAGTAGATAGAAGAGGCAGAGCAGGAGGCAGTGGTGAGGTTGACTCCCTCAGTAAACCAGAGAGTGCTTCTCTCCATGGGGACAGCTGGAGAGTCACAAAGCATACGTGTTTTCCTTGTGGTTTTTTACATGTGAGAAATCACTGTGCATGATCTGAGGACATTGTGTAAGCCCGGATGAAAGAAAAGAGGCGCTCATCATCACTTCAAGAAGAGGTTTTCTTAGGACTCTTCCTGTTCAGTTATCCCTCATGCTCTGCTCCTGCTTGTTGACCGGTTGTATTAAGCACAAGCAAAAGCTCAGATGACAGTGCTGCAATGGTAATAAATAAATAGAAATAGTCCAGAACCTGAAACACCCACTTCTTGGTTAAACTGTCTGGAGATAAAGTGTGCTTGTCACTGCTGAGCTGTCCTTTAGTGTTAACAGGCTTGTTTGGCAGATTAACCTGTGGGGCTGTTGAAGAGACAGTTCCTATAGTCTCCAGTGACAAATCTTCCATACCAAGGTGTTTGCACCTCTACTGATGTAGAAGTGGATAGTTCACATTCACACTGGTGATGAGCCATAGATCCAGCTCTTAGCACAGCTCAATGTAAGAGCAGATGGTAAAGCTGCCTCTATGAATACAGAGCCGAATTCAACTCTGAAGTTAATTGCAGAGTCACACAAGGTTATGGCAGGAATGCATTGGATGAATATTTTGGATAGTGCATGCTGGAGCAAATAGCAAAGCCTCATGTTGCCACTGTTTCTGTATCATACCTATCATAGCTCAGGGGTACATCATCTGATGCAAAGGGGAGAACTGGGGCTTAAAACCTGAGCATCACATGGATTCTGACTCTGCAGGTGCCTTTCTAGGACAGAAGCACACAGAAACAAGCGTGTTTTCCTGCAGAGGTCTGAAAGCAGCAGGGTGAAAGCCAAGTTGCATCATTTCATCACACCTTTATAAATGACACCACGCTTGCATTGCGGTTGGTGTCACTGCTGCCTTGTCTTCCCAGGGGTTACTGGCTCAGCCTATGCACCAGGCAGCCCTGGGGAATGTGCAGCTGGGGACGGTTTTGGTGTGTGCATTAATTACAGCCGATCACTGTTTATCTCATTTACATGCTCTGAAAGGAAAGAGCTGCTTTTACTACAGTGCCCCATTGTGCCAGGGGCTGTGAACACCCGTCCAAAGGCAGGATCTCTGACTCCTGAAGTTTGCCCTCGAATGTGAGACAAAAAGGGTGGTGGAGGGGAGCGCAGAGTCCATGGGCCATGGCAGCATGTACTGATCCATCTGCAGCTGCTCCAGCACAGGCAGGTTCTCAGGCCAGGGACATTGAGCCCTATGAGCTGCAAGTGTCAGGTATTGCTGTGCACAGCTCTCTCCCGAGGCAGCATTCCTTCACTAAAAGCAGGGCGCACATTGAGGCTGCGCACTGGGAGATAAGCTGGGTTTATGCTGCAGAATCTATCTGGGCATGTAAAACCCCATGGCATGCTTTAAGCAGTTTCATCTTCTTTAGGACATGAAATTTCAACATTGGTTTTGAAAACAACCTGAAGAATAATTGTTAAATGTGAACTATTTCATTCTGATTCAATAGACTCTCTTTTTTTCTCAACAGTTATTCTGACAACTAACAAATCCAGTCAAAAGAAAAAGGAGTAAACAGCCAAAGGTGGTTTTAAAAGCACTGTAAACCCAAATTCAGACTTGCTAGGATGCGGAAGGGAAGGAAATGTCTTTGTCTTGCAAGAAGAGAAGGCTCACACATTTGTCTAGATGCTATATTAGTGCATCTTGGTATCTGTTTAAAGCCGAGGGAGTTGTGGTTGCCCCATCCCTGGCAGTGCTCAAGGCCAGGTTGGACACAGGGGCTTGGAGCACCCTGCTCCAGTGGGATGTGTCTCTGCCCGTGGCAGGGGTTGGAATTGGATGAGCTTTAAGGTCCCTTCAACCCAATCTGTGATTCTGTGCTTCTAATGAGTTAATATCACCTCAAAGTTCAGCTGCCTTCCTTGTCCCTCTTTGGATTGGTAATGCAGGTCGGCACCATGGGGATGCTGAGCGGGATACACTGCACCATGCTCACTGGCAAGTAGGGGAGGTGCAGCTGCAGCTTCTGATGGCATCCTGCTGTGCGCAGGGCATCACCAGTCATTCCCACCTCTGGGAAGAGCCCCAGGATGAGTGCCTCAGGGTGAGTGCGAAGCCGCTGTTTCCCAACAAGCTAAATGCAGGAAGGCTGCAGAGCACCACCGCACTTCCCGGGGCCTGGCAGTGCGGGATGGATGCTCATCCCATGCGGAAGGCATGTGGCGGATTCATTGCCTGACAGGAGGCGTGTGCTGACCCTCACCGCCCATCTGACCCCGCTGTTTGTTGCAGGGGCTGCGGTGCCTGGGAGCACTGGCAGGGGCCGGGGTGCCAGATGGCATGTGATGTGTGCTGTGTGTCGCCTGCCATTCAGCCAGATTAATGTGAGGGTTGGAAAGAGCAGGAGAAGAAAGGGGAATGGGGGGGGAAACAATTAACCAAGAATCCCAAAAACAAAGGAGGCCACGTGCCGGCGGGCAGCGGTTGCTGCCAGCACAATGGGTTATCGGCTCCCCATGAATGGGCCCAACTGTTGCAAACGACATGATCCTGCCCAGTTTTCAAATCATTTAATGCTCCTGTTTACTTCCAATCCAGCCAATCTCTGCGCCGGGAACGCCGTCACCTGATGGGCTTTCTCTGTATTTAAGTCCCAGGCCTCACAAAATCACTGGAGAGCGGTAACCATGGCAATGCTAATTATTGTGCTGTAACTACAGTAGGAGAATGGGACCAGGGGAGGCCGGGAGAGAGGTTTGGGGATGTTTTCTGGCCACGATTCCAGTTTTTGGCTCCTGGTTGTGTGTTTTGAGTTTTTTTTTCCCCCTCCCCTTTTCTTCTTTTCAGACTCTTTTAACAAACAAATAAATCACCCTCTGCTTTCCAGAGCTCCCGGATAATGGCTTAGGGAACTTGGATACATGTTTCTGGAGATGGTGAATAGAGGGGTTGAAAGCTGCCGGGCAGCCGGGCACTGCAGCTCTGCCTTGTTCTTTTGAGCTGATTTAGAGTAGTCCAAAACATAAAAGATGCTTCAGAAACAGACCAGATTCACTTCAGGCTCCTGCACCATCATTTGGCAACAAACACGCGGTAGTAGCACACATCTATGGGAAGGCTCTTGAAAGCCTCTGTTTGGAAAGCAAAATCAACTACAACCAACTGCGGTATGGTTATTCTCAATGTCAGTCGGGTGTTTTCCTGGCCCTGAATCCCTTTGGGTTTACCCTGGGTATCTAACAATAACTTCCTGACGTGTTCTGAGATAGCTATGACTTCAGTAATACTGCTTAACATAAGTAGTTTAGGCTTTCATCTACAATAGTTCTTCAATGGGAGCTTGGGCCATACAGGAATCTTTGAGTATCCTAAACGTATCTCCATATTTCAGTTTTGTACCATGTGCTCTATCAGAAGCATGAGATGGAGCATGTGGAATGGGCCAAACCCAGGGCTTTAACTCAAAAGCAGCCTCTCAGAGTTGTGCTGCCAACACCAGGATGGGTGTGAGCATGCATTCAGTCTCTGGTTTTGCATTCAGAGCCCTTACTATGCCAAAACCTCCCTAGTAACTGTTTCACACACTTCATGGCTCCTTGTTAAGTCCCAGTAACCCCATAGCTCGAATGGCAGCGATCAGACACTCATTCTGTGAAGTTTTGCTTCTGCAGCAGCTGAAACCCTGAGCTCCCATACCCCGGCCCCCTCCTGTCCGAGCGGGGCAGCGATGCACCGGGGCTCTCTGCTCACCTCTCGTGCTGTCCCGCAGGCTCCTCGCTCCTGAGCCCTCCCAGCTGAGTGAGGATGACCTCCCCGGCGACTTGCAGTCCCTGTCGTGGCTGACATCTGTTGATGTCCCTCGGTTACAGCAGATGGCCAGTGGGAGGATGGATTTTAGCCTTGGTGCCCAGAGTGCGATGCTACAACAGACAGGTAAAGCGCTGGGGTGTTAAATGACTGCTCTTTAAACAGACACTGCTGCCACCTCCTCGTCCCCTCCAGGCCAGCTTTCCTGCTAGTGCGTTCCTATTAAGTGCATTACATTCTGCTTCCTGTCAAAAGACCTGGAGCCTGTTGTCCCCTGGTAAGGGCATCACTGATCCTTTTCCTTCATCCCAAGAGGCAGTGAGCCCTGGCAGTGACAACAGAGACCTTAGGATCCAATTGGCATTTCTGCCCGGTGTAACTGCTGGTGCCTTGTTGTGTGAACTTGGGCACCGGACTTGTGTTTCAGAGGTTTCCCACAGCTTTGACATTAGCTAATCAGGCTTTCTCATTTGTTTCAACACTGCTAAAATCCAGAGTAACTTATTTATCCCGTACCTGTTTGCTTCACACACTTACAGCATGTGTTCAGTGACTGCCTGCCTTGCCTTGTGAGCATCCTGTAGATAAACACCCTTGTTCCCTGAGGCGTTCAGCTGAGAGAGCTCAGCGTATCCCCTTCTTCAGAGCAGAAACCCTTCTGGAGCACAGATAGTGCTGCATACATGGGGCTTTCTGTTTTGTAAGCATTGTGTGTAGCAGCACTGTGGACTCTTATGCAGATTCATCTCTCATTCCCTGCCTAACAAGGCTTAGGAGCAGCCGATTGCATCTTGGCCATTTGTGAAACACTAGCTTCTTTGGGGATGGAAAGCCAGTGAGCTGTGATTATCCACTGCAGAGCTGAGCTGGGCCCAAGGGAAAGGCATTGACTAGCAAAAGTAAATGCCAGCTCCCTTTTCCGAAGTGCACTTCCATGTGGACAGTCATTGCCTTTGCTTTCTCCAAAACAGGTCCTGTGGCAAACAACCTGCACTCTACAGGAGCACCTGGAGCAATGATCCACATCCAGGCCAGCCTTCCACAGGGCATCCTGGGCCTCAGTTCTATGTCAACACATGGCACGAATGTAAGAGCAGCCCTTGATGGTTATTATTGCAACACTTCTCTTGGCTCAGATGTTGGTAATTTTGAGGGTGACACATCTGTTGCCTTTATCTCAGCAGATGAGCCAGTATGCTGTAGGTGGGCAGCCGTCTCCTGGTTTACAAACACAGCAACAGCTCTTTCCTCCTCCTCCTCATTCACAGCAAGTGTTTGCCCTAGCACAGAACACACAACAGGTACTGTTACTTGCTTGTTGTTTGTGTCTTAAAGTACCTCCCCAGGTCACATCTAGAACCCTTAAAACAGAACTAACCCAATGTCCATAAAGCTACCTACCCACGGCCATTTTGCATCCATCCTTTTCCTTCTGCACGCAGTGTAACCCAGCAGCGATCTACAATACATCCTATGGGACTCAGCCCCACTACTCTCAGCCACGCCTGGCTCCTCACTCTGCCCAAGAGCTGCACCCAAAGCATTACCCCAAGCCCATCTATTCATACAGGTGAGCAGAGAGCTTGATAGCTCTTGAGCACTTGTGAGCAGTAACCCCATGGTCAGCTGTTTGTGTCTGAAGAGATGGGTCTGGGGGTGCCAGAGCAGAAGGCAGCAGGATGGCAAAGTGCATGCACTCTGTTCTTTCCTGTGTTTCTCTGTCCTGTAGCTGTTTGATTGCAATGGCCCTGAAGAACAGCAAAACAGGCAGCCTCCCAGTGAGCGAGATCTACAGCTTCATGAAGGAGCACTTCCCCTACTTCAAGGTACGTGTGTGCCCAAAGGGTGGAGGCGGATCCTCACCAGTGCTTTGGTCATGGGCTCACCCCACTGACATCCTCCTGCCCCTTCCAGACAGCCCCTGATGGCTGGAAGAACTCTGTGCGCCACAACCTGTCCCTGAACAAGTGCTTTGAGAAGGTGGAGAACAAACTGAGTGGCACCTCCCGCAAAGGGTGCCTGTGGGCTCTCAACCCAGCCAAGATCGACAAGATGGAGGAGGAGATGCAGAAGTGGAAGCGGAAGGACCTGGCTGCTATTCACAGGAGCATGGCTAACCCAGGTAGGGCTTACGGTGTGGTTTTGCTATGGGTATGAGAGGTAAGAGGGGATAAAGGGCTGCTTAGCAGGGATGGGTGAATCTGCCCTGCAGCAGCCTCCTCCTCTGCTCAGCTGAAACACCCCATGCTCTGTGCTGAATGAACTCATTGCTGCTGGCCTGAGGTGAGACCCAGCAGCAGGAGGAGGTAACTGAGCTGGGCCCCAGCTTCAACACGGGTTGTCTTTTCCCTCGTGGTAACAGACCCAGCGCCACCTGAGGACTTGCGCTGCCTCCAGTGTTTGTAGTTATAATGCCACTTTTGAACACAGTTTTTTGCCTGCTCCTCTGCAAAACTCACTCTTCACTACGACTTTCTCATTCTTATTTACAAAGACACACGCAGCTTCTGGGAGCTCAATATTGGCAAAACCAAATGGAGTTTTTTGTTGCAAAACCTGCGTTTAATCAACGATAAATCACATTCTGCTTTGCTTAAAAGCAGAAGTGCCATTGAAATTGTCAGGAGTCTCTCACACAAATCTCATTTGAGATACAAACAGAATTCAGAGCATTCCTCTGAGCAGGAGTCCTGCTGAGGATGCTCAGTTCTGCCTGTATGGGTCAGCTGCCAGTGGCGGTGGCTCAGTGGCTCGGTCTAAGCCTCTTGTGATCGCTCCTTTAGCTCAGTTTAGGGACTCCCTGCACAAAGCCTGTACCTGTACCACATCTCTCACATGTTGACATGATGACAGATGCTGCCCATTCAGTTCTATGGCAAGAGAATGGGGTTGCGCTCGCTTGTGAAACACTTTGGCTGGGCCCTGCTTGAGCAAATGGGTTAAACTGTCTCTTCTGTCCCTTGGGAATGGGCACTGCTCGTGCAGAGGAGCTGGACAAGCTGATCACCGACAGACCAGAGAGCTGCCGGCGGCCCAGCAAGCAGCCCGAGCCGGAGGTCTCTGCCCTGAGCCGCATGGCAGCAGCACAGGGCCGCATGTCCCTGGCGCAGCTGCAGCCGCAGCCACTGATGACGCTCTCGCTGCAGTCCATGCCCCTGCACCACCAGCTCCAGCCCCAGCCTCGCATGGCCCCGGACTCGCCAGCACCAGCGCAGACACCTCCTCTACACACCCTGCCTGATGGGAGCCACAGTCCTCTCCCACAGCATCCCATGGGGCGTGCAGCACCGGACTTCCTGGATGTGACAGCGGACATGAACACGGAGGTGGATGCTCTTGACCCAAGCATCATGGATTTTGCATTGCAAGGTACAGGAGGAAAAGCTGGGGTGGGGAAGGACATGATTTATGTCCTGAATATATAACCAGGGATGTAGCTGAGCTGAAAACTCTGGGTGCCGGCTGCTGCAGTGTGACTTACCTGGCCCTCAGTGCATTTCTGCCCTGTGCTGGATGGGACAGCAACCGACCTTCATGCTTCAAGTGCAGGCACTGCAGTAAAGCAGGGACATGCAGCCACCTGGGTCTGGGAAAGCAGAGCTCTGCTTTCCTCCTCGGTTTTCCCCTTCTGTAAAAGGACTTCCTCAGCTTGGCACGGCCCCTGGGTTTCTGGTCAGCACAGGGTAGGTAGGCGCTGCCCAGAGAGTCCTGCACTCCTGGAACCAGAGGATCTGGGTGTGTGTGGGGGGAACTGGGGAAGCAGCACTGGTCCTAAGCAGATGGCAAAACCCTTGTGTTACAGTCTGACCCCTACACAGGGTGCCCGGGTGGGTTGGATGCATTGCTGTGACCTCACTTTCATGGTTCCCAGGTAACATATGGGAGGAGATGAAAGACGACAGCTTCAGCCTCGACACCCTGGCTGCCTTCAGCACCTCCCCACTGCACCTCTCAGACTGTGACCTGGGCACTCCCGGCCTCACGCCTGTCTCCAGTGGCAGTGACCACTCCTTCTCAGACGTGCAGGTCACCGGCCTTTACACCACCTACACCACCCTGGACAACGTGGCAGCAGCAGCTCAGTACATGAACCCCCAGGGCAACAAACCCATCGCTCTGCTCTGAGCTTTGCACCATTCCAGGGACCTCCATCACAGGGGCCAGTTGCTCCCAACCACTAAAATCCAACCTGAAAGCAATAAGAGAGCTCCTCCTGCAGATGCTGTTTCCTGGGACACAGCACAGGATGCCAGAATAAACCAAACTGTCACTATTGGAACCACTTTCACTCATTGGAAGGCTGAAGAAGGGGAACGGACCCTTGTGCTGCAGGACTGGGGAGCTCTCCAGAAGGATGTGGAAGGCCTCAGACTAGAAAGTAACTAAGGTAAAACCAGCCCAGATAAGGCACACACACTTAACTGGTGCTGGGATCTGGATTTATGCGTGAATGCTGTTTGGGCACCACTTAGAAGCGAACACAACCCAGTGGGACGGTCAGCACTGAGTTGGAGCCCAAAAGGTTTGATCCTGCACCATTGCATCTCTTTTCCTGAAGTTACCAAATAACCGTTGCCCTCGAACAAGGACCGCCCAGGTTCTGGACCACTTGCACCACTTACACTTTTTGGACGTAACTATTGTTAATTTATTGTTATGAGGTAGGAAAAAAAGGAGGAAAAACACTAAAAAGGAAAAATCCAACCCATAGCAGAGAACTGTTCTATGTAGGATTAAAAGCAGAGCCCTTACCTGTGAAGGGAGTGGAAGTACTGAATTACTGAAGTAGAAGGTTTTAGGAATTATGCCTACTTTTAGGGGGTCGAAGGGGTTAGACATGGTTAGATCTGTGCATCGTGCTCCTGTCTGTTCTGTGCTAGGCAGTGCTCCCGTTTGTAAATTTATTTATATTTATTGGTATGAAAAGAAATGATGTGAAGTTTGTCAAATGCTGCAGTGCTCTGCTTTCCACCCACTAAATTATTCATGCTCCAAACACAACGAGTCCAACCGCTGTTGTTACACTACCCTGAAAGAAGCACTTTGGATACTGTGAAACTCAAGTGTTATAAAGAATAACTCAGAGACCAAATATTGTGACTGTTCCTAGTGAAAGTCACAGTTCTCTCCTGATTAACCCAGTGCAACTGAGGCTAATGTAGGCTTTTACATGTCAAACCCTGTTTTATACCTGGTAACAGCCCTTGCAAAGGATAAGGAGACACCTGAAAATCTACAGTTACTGGATGCTGGCATTCAGCATTTCGTCTACTTACACCACGGTGAGCATGGAGTAATGCTTACATCTCGGGCTTCATCTGTTCCGGTGCATCATAGACACTCCTGGTTCCTTGGGCTGCATCCGTGTGCTCACAGGCTCCTCATCCCCCACTGCAGGATGCTGGATCCACATGCTGGGGCTCGGAAACCCCGCTGTGAAGATCAGGGGCTGGAAAACGTCTGTGCCTGAATCTTCCCCCCAAGCATCTGCTCACAACCACCTCTTCCACAGGATGCTCCGCGTCCTCTCTTACTGTCACGAGCGATCCTTTGCTGTGAGCAGCGGCATCGCTGCTTCTTCATGTGTTAAATAAACATTTCTTAGCACTCAGCCTGTGGTTGTGGGTGTTGTAACCGTGCACACTGCAGCTCCCTGTTAACAGCCATTCCAAGGCACCTGCTATTGGAAATCCAACCCAGCCAGGAGATACTTCCATGTAGCTTAGGGATGAGGAGTGGGAGCTTCTCAGCAGTCTAAGAGTGGGGTGTTCAGATGCCCCCACTGAGAGCAAAGCATCTCATCCACTCACATAGTCATAGTGCCCATCTGCAGGAGGTGAGAGCCTCCCTCTAGAAGAGCAGCTTGCCCCAGGCTTTATTGCCCTCACACACAGAGAGCACTGTTCCCAAGCCAAGCGTTTGCCCCCGGCTCAAATCCCACAGGAGAGGAGGAGATCACAGGTATGTGGGACAGGAGCTCTTCCTGCCAGCCTGTTCCTGAAAACCCCTCCAGCTCAGTCATGGAAGAGCTCTGGAGCAGGGGGAAGCACACACAAAGGGCTGCTCTGCACCACAGCAGTGTCTGTGCTGCAGGGAGGGGGCTGCACGGTGACGGAGGCACCGGCCCCTGCTCAGATCCACCACATTTACACAGCGGCAGCAGGAGGAGGTCAGGAGAGCTGCCCCAGAGCTGGGCTCCCTTTATTGCCTGGGTCTGGCTCCCATACAGCAACCACCACATCCCCTCCCCAAGAGAGTGCAGCAACACCTTCCCAAACACAAAGCACTTCACAAGGCCCTTTTCTCCCCTCCAGCCCAAGGACAGGGAGACCCCCCCTGCAGACCCTGTGGGAGCCCACAGGCATGGCCAGCACTGCACTGGAACCAGGCGTCCCACCTCCTATCACCACCCTGCAAGACAGCACCACCCCTGTGCTGTCAAAGTGACACTGAGACACTGCAAAGCACATTCCCCATTTCCCCTCCATGAACCAGGCTCAAAGGCCACTTCAGATGCAAGGTGCAGGTCCAGGCAGACAGAGAGCACACCCCAGCTACTGTGCTTCAGCGGAGGAACCGGGTCAACTGGGGCAGGAGTACCCGGAGCAGTGTCCTCCCTCCTCTCCATCCCCTGCAGGAGCCACAGGCTGAAAACACCCCAAGGAGCCACAGCAGGAGCCAGACAGGACATGAGATGGGCGAGAGGAACAGTTGGGTCAGTCAAACTGTGGTGGATCCCTTGAGGTTTCTGCTGCACAGCCCACCGATGTCTCTTCTGGGCCACCAGCCATTCAGTCCCATCTACTGATGGCTCCACAGAAAAGGGGAGGATGGGACAAGCTTTTCCTCACAGTCCCCAAGTTTATTAGGAAACAGCACTTGGAGAGTGCTGCTTAAGCAGGCGTTAAACTTCCTTATGCCAGTGCCTGGACACAGCCATACGGACGGACACCTCCTCCTCCTCTTCATCCCATCTCCCTGTGGTGCCTGAGCCATGCAGTTTGTACGTGCAGCTCCATCCAGTCTCCAGAGACATGTCTGATGCTGGTGCTTGCTCTAAAGACCAAGGCCAGAGCTTGCAACTAAAACACAGTAAAAGATTTGAGCTCAAAAACCAACTTCTGCAGCCGGTCCAGACTCCACGCCTGGCTCAGGATGAGTTTATCTTCTGCCAAGCTGCTCCTCTGACGAATACCCCAGCGCCAGAGAGAACTTTGATGGATGGCAAGACCAGCTTCAGGGCTTAAAATACAAACACTGCCATCCTTTATTTAGGCATATGCGTACGAGCCCAAAGCTTCAGTTCAAGGCTGAGGAACCGGGTGAGGAGGTGAGGTCTGGCCTCTGGGCAGCAGCATGTCCCAGTGTCCTGGCTGCCTCATGGCAATTGCCCTGCACACTGCTGGCCACTGGCTCAAGATGGGCTGTTGTTATCCACCGTTGACAGGAGATGGACAACCTGGGCCTTCTGCGCAGGGCTGAGGTGCTGAGCTACCTGGAGGATGCAGTCCATGGCCACCTCGGAGTTGGTTTGGACCAAGCTGCAAGGCAGACAGGAGAGGCTGCCTTGAAGGCTGAAGCAAGAACTGCCTCATCTCCACCACATGCTGTCCCCAGTGAGGGGGCATCATCACCCCATCCCAGCTCCTGTGGCCACTCACCTCTGGATGCGCTTGAGCACATAGTCCCGCTTCAGGTACTTGAGGTTCTCCCGGATGGCTGACTGGGTGCTTTCATCCTCTTGCATGTGCTTCTCCAGCCACTCCACCACCACCTGGTTGTTGTCCCAGAGGTAGCCCTGGGGAGAGCAGCACCATGGGCAAGAGGTCCTGCTGCCTGCACAGCCTGAGCCCCCTTTCTGCTGTGGCCTCACGGTTTTAACTCCCATCACAAAACCAGGCAAGGGGGTTTTGCTTCTCAGTCCTGCACATACAG
>JAOEHX010042138.1:22193-38557 GCA_025448015.1 Bolborhynchus lineola
GGGGAGAGGATTCTTTCCTCCAGATGGGAATACCCGGGCAGGGTGTGAACAAACAGCAAAAGCAGTGCTTTGGAGCCACACTGACCTGCCTGATCATCTCTGGGAAGTCATACACATAGGTGGTGCCCAAGGACTGCGCCTGGAACCGCTTGGCCTGGAGCAGGTCCTTGGTGACGTAGGCAGTGTTGATGAGCATCCCGTGCTGCTGCCCTTGCTTGTCCCCGTACGACTGAAACATGATCTGCAGAGAAGGGCAGAGCGTTGGCTGCCTGCCCTCGGCATGCAGGCAAGTCCCCTCTGCAACACTAAGGGGCCAGAGCCTGGCAGGGCTGGAGCACCACTGGGCTTTGCCTGCCCAAGATGCTCTTGACCAAATAACATGATTTGCAACCCCGCTCTTTGCTATTGAGGGCACAGAGTGCACTGGAAGCATCACTAACACCCTAACGCTGACCTCCCAGACCAAAAACTGCCCAGCTCCGCACCAGCAATACCCCAAGGAATCCGAATGGATGAAGTTCAGCACCATTTTGGAGCAAAGCATCACCCAAATGGATGCAGCACCAAGGGCAGTGAAACCAGGCCAGCCCTGGGAATGCAGCTGCATGGTCCCAGGGGCTCTGGCATACACCAGCATTGCAGGTGCATGAGGACTCTTGCAGCAACCACCCCAGAGCCTCTCTGTGCCAATAGCTGCTCCAGCAGTCATGGTTGGGCTCCTGACACCTGCAGTTACTCACACTGCCAGTGGTGGGGTCCTTCACTTCCTTGTAGAGGCTGATGTTCAGGTAGTAGCCGGACTCATTGGTCAGGAAGAGGCGGATGGGGATGGCCTTGGCAGTGGGTGTCAGTCGGATGTTGATTTTCACCTCGGCCTGCAGCACCCGCAGCTTCCAGAGGCGGCTGCCATAGCGCATCACCACGGACCGCACCGACTCCTCGATCTGGGCATGGGATGGCACACAGGTGGGTCAATGGCCCCAGTGACAACACAGTCCCAGAGTGTGCAGTGCCAAGGCAGCCCCTTTGCATCCCCACCTCAAAGTCATTTGGAATTTGGTTTGGGAAAGCCCCTTTCCCTATCCCTGCGGGCTGGTGCTGCCATCCAGCCTCTCCACTGGGGAAAGGTGTCCCAGATCCTCCTGAACAGACACAGTCCCATTCCTTCAGACCATACACTCCCTGCAGGAGGAGTCTGCTGCTCACTGTGTGCTCTCCAGCAAACCATCTGCTTGTTCAGGTCCCTACAAAAATCCTTGATCATTGTGAAGTGTGAAATCTCAGCACCTCCCCAGCAAACAGCCCACAGTGAAGGTCTGACACAGAGATTAAGCTGCAGGAGTCTTTGGGGCTGCCAAATCCATCTCCTATCTAGCATTTGGTGAACGCTGGATGGGATCAAGGACTGACAGCCAGTGTGGGGCATAACTGCATATCTGTGCAAAGGTACCAAGCCTGAGGATGTCACAGTCTCCATCACACTGATCAGCAACACCCTAAAAAGCAGGAAGCAAAACACCAAGAAACACACCTTGGAGGGGTCCATGATGACCGTGGGGACAAAGTTGAGGAAGATGTGGTTGCAGTCGGTGCGAACAGTGGTGTTGCTGAAGGCCACCTCCAGCTCATCCATGGCCTCCAGGAGCAGCCGTTCGCCCTCATTCTGCAGGTACTCGAAGGAAGCCTCCTGCAGTGCACCGGATGGCTCAGGGGCGGTCGGAGCACCCCCAACTCACCCCTCTCTGCCCGCACCCTGGGGCTCAGCGTGGTCTTGCCTTGGTGATGAAGTCCGAGTGGCGCACGATGGCACGGATGAAGAAACGGTAGTCGGTGGCCTCGGTGCCCGCCTGCACCTTGGCAGCCCCCAGGTACAGATGCATCTTGTGGTTGGCACAGGGGATGGCCGTCAGGTCGAAGTTGCGCATGCGGCTCAGCTCCAGCTGGAAGGCCAGTGCTGGCTCCAGGTGCCGGTAGATGCGGTCCTCTGCAAACTGGGGCAGCACAGGGGGGTGAGTGAGGGGCTGGTGACCATCACCGGATGGTTTCTACTCCAACCACAGCTCCTACCTCATCCCTGGCTCTGAATGTGAAGAACTTTGGGAATTCTCTCTAGAGCAAAGGGGAGAGAGAACAACGTGAATACTTCTGGCACACAGAGGATTTTTCTGCTTTACAGAGCGTTCATTAAAAGAAAAGGCCTTGCAGGCTTCCCCGTGCCCCAAAGGGAAAAGAACTGGAGTAATCGAAGCCTTTTAAAGGCAGCTTAAAGCTGTGGAGTGGCCACACAGGAGCCACATATTACTAGAGACATTGGCAGGGTAAAGGATAATACAGGAGATAAATCACTCCTTGAGCTCATTAATTAATTGCCAGCTCCTCATGCTCAGGAGGTATATCCATCACTCAGTGCTATGGCTGCAAGTTACTTATAGATGTCTCTAGGCATTTCAGGGAGGCAGCTGCTCAATGTGTCTAAAGTCACTCTGCCTGCCTGCAGCTCAGCCTGCACTCACCTGCTGAGCAATGAGAAACGTGATTCTCCGGATATCACAGTCAACGAAGAACTTTTTCTACATGGAAACAGCAGATTCCACCAGTTACAAGAGCTGAAACATCTCCACTGAGGGAGCAAACAAAACCCACGTGGCTGCTGTGGGGTGCAGAGTCTGCAAAAATGGGGTCCAGCCCCAGTGACAGACCTTGGATTGGGCAAAGGCTCTGAAGATGGGCACCAGCTTCTCGTCTTCTGCATGGTCAGCCCAGCGGAGCGCAACGTTGAGGATGTGGATTGGCTCCTCGTGGACGTTCTGGGAACAAAATCAAACCCCTGATCAACCGCAACCAGCGGCAGCAGTGCCATCCCAGCACCACCTGAGAGGGGATCAGAAACAGCATCGTGCCCACCTTGGCCTCCTCCTCCTCACAGATGGTGGCTCGTGGCTCATTGAAGACCACACTCTCTGAAGGTGGGTTGGCAAAACAGGACATCACTTCATCGAAGTTCCTGCCCAAACAGCAGGGATGTGGTGACAGGTCAGCATGTCATACCCACCCCTGCCTGAGGGAACAGCACCAGCAACAGACCAGGATCACCAGCCCATGACGAGGCACAGCTCATGAAACACAGCGGAGTGCTGCTGTGTTCATGTGCAGAGATGCTTAATGTGTGCCAGGCAGCTTTCCTCAGGCTCCACATGTCCCCAAATACATGTCATGTCCCCACCATGGTGCCAGCTGTACTGAGAATACCCAGTCCCAACCTCTGGCTGCAGGGGGAACAGGAGATGCTGCCAGCTTTGGCTCTTCCACCCCCCCCTTGCTCCCCAATGACTGCACCAGCACCCAAAAGACACATCTCTGACCAGCAAGGCATGTCCCTGCACCCCACCTGGTGAAGTCCTCAAATCTGTCAAAGGCCACCATAGCTCCCAACCGTTGGCTCAGGGGAGAAAAGCCAGTGTCCATGAAGAGCTCAGTGCTGTGCCGGGCCAGGTCAGGGTTGGATATGCTGATGGGGACAGCCATCCTGTATGTGGGAACAAGGCAGACATCAGCCATGGGTGGAGGCACCGCTTCTCGGTCCAAAAGGGACCACACAGGTCCTATATGGGATCCTGACCCAGAGCAGGCTCATCCTGCTCCACTGGTAAAGGGAGGGCGCAGCAGCTCCCTCTGAGCGTCCCCATGTTTTGCACGGAGGAGCTGATCCAAACTCCCATACCTGTTTGGGTGGGAGGAGGGCAGCATGAACTTGAACTCCACCAGGCAGGTGCCATCCGAAAGCTGTCGGTGCTGCAGGCTGTGCAGCTCATAGGCAAGGTACCCACGTCGCACATAGACCTGGAGGGGGACAGTAGGAGGTACCACTGCGTCCCTGCTCCCACCACACACATCCATGTCCCCCCCAGAGCTTCCATGCCTCTGGGGCCCCCCAGCCCTCACCTCCAGTGCTGCCATGCGCACTGCCTGGTTGGTGTGGTAGAAGAAGATGGGAAGCACATCGAAGATGGTGGTTTCTGAGAGGATTAGTTTCTGGGGGAAGAAAGCAAGATTTCAGGCAAAGATGAAGTGGGAGCCTTGCACCCCATCACAGGATGGTAGAGACATGCTCCAGAGGGGTCCCTCAATATGGGGCTGCACAGGACTGGTCATGGGACACCCAGTCCATCATGGGGACACTGACAGACACAGATCCACACATCGGTCCCTCACCAAAGAGGGAGAAGAGCAGGGGATGGGGCCTGGTAGCAATGGATTGCACCTTTTCTGCTCCCCACAGGCACCGACGCTGCAGCAAGGCTTTGATTGCTTTTTGAGCCATTTCTAAGACTAAGCCCCTTGCAGGTCCATAAAGCCACCTGAATTCCCACCGTGGAAAAAAGCACAATTCCCAACCTTCAGGTTTTCAGGAGAGAACTCGTGTCTGTACATGTCGATAGAGGAGAGGAAGATGGACTCCACCTGGTTGTGCCGCAGTTCGTAGGAAGGCAGGTGAGAGGCAATGAGAACCTGCAAGAGGAGAGGTTGCTGGAGCACAGGGGATGGGGACAGGGTTGGGGACAGGGTGACAAGGTGCTCACTGACCTGCCGGGCTCTCAGGGCCACTTTGGAGTGCTCGGTCTTGCTGAGCTGTGTCAGCTCGTTGAGGATGGCTGTCAGCTCATCTGTCAGCGTGGGGTCACGGCCACAGAGCTGGTCCTGCAATGCACACACCACCATGGCTTGGCTCAGGCCCTGCACTACAGGATGGCTTCCTCCCACATCCCCAGCACCCTGAGGACAAGATCTGAGGAGTTAAAATGGGCAAATGCTGCTCATTGACCCAAGTGCAGCAATGCCATGCTACAGAGGGGAGATAAAGTCCTCCTAACAGGGCAGACACTTGAATGTAATCCCCAAACACTGGGCATTAAGCAGAGGAGCAGGAAAGCAGTTTTTCAGGTGTCCACCCGCTTTCAAGGGGAAAGTACAGGGCTGTGACAGCCACCCACAGCCACATCCCATCTGCAGCGACACGGAGCTTGACTTGGCTTACAGCCTTTTCCCCACCACCAGCCTTTACCTCTGGTGCCTTAGGCCAGGGGCTGTACTCACAATTAACATCGTCACCAGCAGGTTCTTCTTTGCCACCTGGGCATGAGAGAAGATGCTCTCCAGCACAGGGGTCATGTCGGGTTTGCACTGCTCCCGCAGGCTGATGACACACTTGTCATAGTGAGCTGTGGGGCAGAGCACAGTGTAAGCCCCTCAGACCCCCAGAGACACCCCCCCGCCCCGAGACCTCTTCATCCCCTCAGCCCTCACCATGCTGGAACTGCGTCTCCACTTGCAGGTAGCGTCTTAGCAGGTCCAGCACCACTGCCTTCATGTAGCCTGGGATGCCGCTGCGGTACCTGGGGAGCAGAGAGCCCAATGTGCTGCGAGCTGGTGGCAGTGTTGGGGACAGCAGGGGGCTCACAGACAGGACAAGGCCCACCTCTGCACCAGCTGCACCAAGCTCTGTGTGTTCATGAAGAAGACCTCCCGTTCAGCCTTCCTCTGCAGTGTGGCTGCATGGGTGTCCAGCACACTGGCAATCTGCAGCAAGAGGGCACACGGTGAGTGCAGCTCAGGGCACTTTTGACAAAGGATGTAGTGATAAGACAAGGGGGAATGGCTTTAACTGCCAGAGGGGAGACTGAGATGAGCTCTTAGGCAGAAGCTCTTCCCTGGGAGGGTGCTGAGGTGCTCACACAGGGTCCCAGAGAAGCTGTGGCTGCCCCATCCCTGGCAGTGTTCAAGGCCAGGCTGAACACAGAGGCTTGGAGCAAGCTGCTCCAGCGGGAGGTGTCCTTACCCATGGCAGGGGCTGGAACTGGAGGAGTTTTAAGGTCCCTTCCAACCCAAACCAGTTTGGGATTCTGTGGTTTATAATATCTTTTGGTAGGAAAACTTCTGGCCGAAACTCCCGATAAAAGGAAGCAAAGGCCACATCAGGGGTGCAGCCCCATGGCTCTCACCTGCTGGCTGGGAAAGCGGCAGAGCACGGAGGTGATGTTGCTGGCATACTGCGCCATCACCTTCCGGATCGACTTCTCCACCGACAGCGGGATTCTGCCTGAGATGCTTGTCATGATCTCCTGCAGCTCCAGGAGGGGCAGGGATGGGTCCCGCAGGGTCTTCATCAGCTGAGCCACCCACTCCTTCACCTGTGGGAGGCAGAAGCTGGTGCTGCCCACATACCTGCCTTGCCATCGTGGCAAACAGGAGGCAGCAGGGCAGGACACCAACCACCTCTGCCCCATACCCACCTTGGCACTGAAGTAGGGCTCAGGCAGGCAGTACCCATTCATGACATTGGTGAGGTTCTCCAGCACATTGCGGAGAACATGGTGCTGCTTCTCCCCAGTGATGGCGAGGGTCTGCTGAGGTGGGAGCCCCCCCATGAATGGCTGAGCCTGTAGAGAGCAGAGAGAGGTGGGATGGGCAATGTCCTTACTGACATGGGATTGAGCGGCCTGAGAGCTGCAACTGTTCCAGAGAAACCAGCACAACCCCTCCAGTGTCTGCTTTTGGTTAGATACAGCAGAAGCACAAAACACACAGCTTCATGTCTCTGCCTGTTCCCCTTTATGAAAACAATGCAGAAGAACTGGAGATATAGACAGAGCACTAAAACCTGTACATGAGCTTCCATACACTAAGTAAGCACACATGTGATACGTATGCAGAGCAACACCATGGCACGCAGAGCAGCCACTTGAGCTCCAGTGCAGCCAGCTGGAGGATGCAGCATGGCCACGCAAGTGCCACTCTGTGCCAGCACGGGGACACAACCCTACTGATGCCCCAGCCAGGGCAGCTCCTCTGTTTTATCCCCACTGAATATCCGCTTGGGAGAGGACAGGAGGGGACAGCAGCACAGCTGACCCCAGGCACACTCACAGGCTTCACTTTGGTGGGATCATCCAGCTCGAGCCGGGCTATGACACAGCCTGCCTCCAGCAGCGCACCCGGCCGCTTGATGTAGTGCACCCGCCCAGACTCCTCCACGGTCAGTGTCATGATGATCTTCATCACCTGGGTGAGGATGGGTGACGTGGTCACCGAGCGAGCAGCACCCACACGCTTCAGAGCTCCTCAAGCACCATGGCAGCATATTATCTTTGCTGTCCCCCAGCCCTGCAGGGACAGAGCTCCTCCAGGCTTCCCTGCAAAGCTCACCTCAATCTCGGCAAACACGTTCCCCTCATCCACATGGCCACCATCATCCACCGTGTATTGCAGCAGCTTCCCTGCGGAGGGCGAGCGCAGCACCGTTGGGTCCTTCTCCTTCTCGAAGTCACACGTTTTGTTGCCAATGGTGAGCCGGTATCTTAAGGAGAGGGAAAGGTCTCACCACCCAGCTCCTGGTCAGTGAGGATGGCTGCTGGGGGCCTGCTGGAGAGGTACCTATCAATCTCCTCCTTCATGTAGGTGGTGTAGCTGTTGCCATCGTAGGAGAGCAGCAGCCCGCCATCGTTGAGCCGGTGCACATCGATCTCGATGTAAGTGCGGTTCATGATGATGACGTACGTTGTAAGGGACTGACGGGCAACCTGCAGGCAATGGCAGGTGAGAGCCCAGTGCAACCCCTGAAATATGTGCAATGGCCTCTCTGGGCCCGGTAGAAATGGCAGTGAGTGAGGAGCATCACCCCGTGCTCACTGCAAGGGTCTGCGCAGGAGCAGCCTGCTGCCACGGGATGGGGCTGTGCCACGAGGGCAGGAGGCAGCAACCACAGGCTGCAACCAAGAGCGGCTTCAAATCACAGCATGGAGCTGGTTTAACTCATGGTTCACAGGCTGCTTTCCTTTTAAGTAGGGTTCTTTTTCATAAAGTTCAACTAATGGGGATTAAAAGCAAGAAGAGGTGGTCCTTCACTAAACTCATGAAAATGCCTATTTAAAATGAGGTTATTAACTTCATTTTTTTTTGGTTGCATATTTTTAAAGGACAACCTCACATTGATTACATCTTCGTCCTTAGAACAGAAGCACACATCCCTGTTCCAAAGCGCTGTGGCTGCTTTGAGGGGAGCACAGCCCCATCCTCACCTGGAGAACATACTTCACGCCCTCATAGATGAGCTCCACATCAACCATGTTCAGCAAGGAGGCTGCTGGCAGGACCTGCCCCCTGGAACACAACAGATGGGGTCAGGCACCACAAGTGCCGCCTGCCCTGCACCGAGCCAAGTGTGCGAGGTGTCAGCATCACTGCTGGCCTCGGGCCATGGCCCAGGGTGCCAAGGTGACCACAGGGGACAAGCATCTGCTCTACATGACCCACATGAGCACCTCACAAAAATGCAGCTGGAGACAGGCCAGAAACTGGCAAGACACTGAGATAAGGGTATGGGGGAGAGCCCTGGGTGTCCTCCAGGCCTGGAGGAATAACCTTGACATTCAAGAGCAAAAAAAAGCAAGCAGTGTTCAGCCAAGCTGCTTTCCCTTGAAAGCTGACCATGGGAAACTTCCCCCCCCTTCCCAGATAAAGCAACAGCAGAGAAGCTGGAGCTCTGAGTCACAGCAGATACCCATTTCCTGACTGTTGCCTCCAGATTTGCAGAGCTTCAGCAGCAAAACTGGGAAAGAATACGGCCCAGGGAGAGCAGCTCCTGGGTCTCCAGGCTTGCAGAAGCCACACTCTAGGACACGCATTCCCTGTGCCAACTCTGCTCATGTTACAGCTGAGCCTCCATCAGGCAGCCCCTGTTCTGTACCTCTCTAATGTGTGCAGGAAGTTGGTCATGCTCGTCCTGAAGGCTGCATCAGCAACATTCAGGGCACCACAGACGACACCCAGCATCGTGTCCGGCTTCTCTGCCTGTGAGAAGGAAGGATAACAGCGCTTGGGTCTCACACCAGAAGGAAAGTGACAACCCTGAGGGGGCCATTCTCCCCCACCTGCACTTTCTCAGCGATCAGATGGTCCAGCCAGCCTGTGTCTATTGCGTTGTTCTGGAAGCTCTCCGTCTCCAGCAGTTTAATCAGATACTCCACTGTGGTCCGGAAATCTCCACGGATAGACAGCTCCTTCAGGGCGACCACCATGTTCCTTTAGTGAGCAAACCCCTCCATTAATGACTGATGAGGTGGTGCTTGGCTTTCAGCTGAGGAAACCAGGGAACCGCAGGGACTTAAACCACTTAAATACCCCAGACACACTCATTCCATGGTCACCCAATTACTGACTGAACACTGCTGCTCACTGGCATTAAGCACATACTTAGCAGATCACCGAAACATGTCTTTAAGGATCAGGTCAACATGCTGGGGCCATAGTACCACCATAGCCTGAAAACTGGCTTTGGACAGAGTCTCTGCAGCACAAATAAGACGCTCAGCACAGTGGCACCGTTCTGGTCCTCTCAGATACAAATCACTTTTCCTGGCCCATGCTCCACTCACGAACCTTCCCAAGGACACCCCCTCTCCACCCTGCCCTGCCACACTCACGAGATGGCCTCTTCCCGGTTCTCTCCCCAGGAGAAGCAGTGCCCAAACTGGGAATCAGCAAATTCATGCAGCCCCCCAGCTGCTGCCACACTGAAGTATCCCCACACATTCTTACTGCTACGGAAGTTCAGCTCCTGCACTGTCCCTGAGCTGGGCTTGAAACCCTGAGTGAAGATAGAGCAGAAAGACATGCCATTTATCCCAATCCCATGGGTTTAGAGCCCACACACACTGTCCAGCTGGGGAGGTCATCCCACAAGATGCAGGGTCCCCCCACCTGCACACATGGAGCTCGTGCACAAGAGCCCACCCCCTGGCTCACCTCCTCAGGGTTCTCACTGGTGATCCGGGCAGCAATGACGTGGCCCCTGGGCACGGGGGTGTTGGTGGGGCTGTGGAAGTTGATGGATGTATCGCCCCAGGGGCTCTCCGCATACAGCACCCGGATGTCTTTTATCCTGTGCAAGGGGATGCCCATTGCGATCTGTACAAGAAATAAGGGCTTTAGCTGCCAGAACAAGACCTCTGTCTGCCAGGCACTTCTCCCTGAATGACAAGACTGCTTCACCTAAAGTCCTCAGAGCCACCCGGGTGCGCTCAGGTACCTGCAGCTGGGCAGCAGGGAGGTTCACATCCGCAATCATCTCCGTGCAAGGGTGCTCCACCTGCAGGCGCGGGTTCAGCTCGAGGAAGTGGAAGCTCCCATCTTCACTGTAGAGGTACTCGACAGTGCCCGCGCTCACGTAACCCACCATCTGCGCCAGGCTGACTGCACACTGCAGGAGAGGGAGAGACCACCGTGGAGAGCAATGACCCTCTGCTCACTGCACCAGAACCAGCATGTCCTGAGCAAGCAGCCGTGTCCTGAGGCTCTCCGCTGCCCTAAGACCCACCTTCTCCATCACCTCAATGACAGAGGGTGCTGCAATGCTGACGGGCGCTTCCTCAATGATCTTCTGGTGCCGGCGCTGGATGGAGCAGTCTCGGCCGAAGAGGGAGATGGCGTGGCCGTACTCATCAGCCAGCACCTGCACCTCCAGGTGCCGCGCGTGCTGGGCCAGCTTCATCAGGAAGATGGGGGAGCCGGGGGCCTCTGCCTGCACCTGCATTGGGAGAGGGTCGTGCTCTGGCATCACCCCCCCTAAAATTCATCTCAGGATGGAGACAGGTCTTGGGTGAGCCCAGGGTGGGAGCAGGACCCTGCTGCATAGTCCAGGATGGGATGGGGATGGGAATGGGAGGTCTGGGCATCTCTTACCTGCCGGAAGCAGGTGCCAAATTCTTCCACTGCTTCCACTTTTCGGATGCCTTTTCCCCCACCGCCTTCTGCTGCCTTGATCATCAGTGGGTAGCCAATCCTCTTGGCCACCTAAGGCAGGTCAAGTACTGGGGTGGCTGAAGTGCTTTGGACCCCATGCATTGCCAAAGCAGGATTGCCCTGAGTCACGTCCATGCAGAGGGACAAGCTGCTGCTAAAATAGCCTTGCATCACTGTCACATGTGCTTGGAGGCCAAAAGGGCCAGCACATGCAGGCCACAAGAAGGAATAATGCTGGGTAAAAGGCAAACGGCAAACAGCTTCCCATGAGCTTTACCTCCAGGCCTTCCTCCACGTCCTTTATGCAGGCCTGGTCATACGTCTCGAGGGGGATGCTGATCATCTGCTGATGCTTCTGGCCCTCCTCTGACTGCTGGGCCAGCAGACCTGTGGGCACAGTCAGGGCTATGGTCAAGGCCAGGGTAGAATGGCTGTGGTGGCATGCTGGCTGTGCCCAGGAGCTGGGGACCATGTGTTGGCACATGCCATTTCCCTTGTTTCCATATACTCCACCTCCAAAAAATCCTTTTCCTAAACCAGCAGCTCCTTGGCTGCGGTGGGGCCCCTGATATCTGCAGCCAGCCAGGCCAGGGACCGCAGCTTTGCTTTGTGCTTGCTTTGGGGGAGCAGGACAGGCAGGGAGGAGAGAAGGGGGGGGCTGGGAAAGAGGAGGCACTCACCACTCCCGCTCCACGGCAGTGTGGGGATCTGGAGTGTCTGAGCCACGATGGTGGAGGCTACTTTATCCCCCAGTGCCCACATGGCTTCGCTGGGGGGACCTTCAAACAGGGAGGGAAGAGGTGAGAGCTGGGCCAGCCCCACCAGTGAGCCTGGCCCCACCACATGGATGCTGCAGAAAGCTGCTGCCCACCAAGCCAGCACCATCAGCCCTTTCACAAAGAGTGGGGGTGTGGGGAAACCCTCAAACTGCTGGAGCTCAACTCTTCTTCTAGGCTGGGAAGCCCACGAGGTCTGCTCCCACCCAACATTCCTTTGTGAATGCTGCATCAGCATGAGAATTACAGGGAAAACTCAGAAAACAGTGAGATTCTTGAGACAGCTCCAGGAAACTGGGTTGGGGACTGCCATGAAACAGGGAGTGACCATGCATGCACACACCAGCCCAGTGCCCACGGCTCCCTCTGGCACAGGGGAGGCAGTGAGACCTTACCTAGGAAAGCTATCCCGTTCTTCTGCAGCAGCTCTGGCAGCTTGGGGTTCTCCGAGGCATGTCCCCAGCCAGCCCATACCGCCTGGCACAAGAGAAGGAGCAGTTGAGCGGTTACCTCCTGCCTGGCATCTTCCCATTGTCCCCAGCACCATGCCTAGCTTCTCCACACAGAGGGACATCACTTTGTTTCCAAGCGCCCCTTCTGCCTTTGTAGCTTCCCTCAGCAAAGGGGTGGAAGGCCCATGAGCCGCTGTCACCTGGACTGGGATCCGTTTGGAAATGTCCACGATCAGCTCCACATTGGCATAGTTGTTGTTGTTGGTCCCCCCAGGGACAGGCACGTAGTGATCTGCCATTTTGATGTACTCTGCAAGACAGCACATGGCATTAGTTACAGACAGTCCCTCAAGCCTCACCCCACTCCCATGCTGACCCTTGGACCCCCTCCCCAAATCCTCCATCCCACAGAGGCTGGAGAGGGTGCAGGAATTACTCGTTCCTCAGTCTGGCTGCACAGGAGGCCACTGCGTGACCCTGGGCTGCGCAAAGCCCCCCCATCCCAGGCAGCAGTGCAGGGAGATGAAAGGGCTGCCCCAGCTCAGCCACACAGTGGGGAACTTGCTTTTAGGATTTACCTGCATTAGCCTTGAGGTCCTCAGGGGTGACCATGACCACGAACCGAATGGCACGCTCGTTTCGGAACATCTCATAGGCCCACCGGCGGATGGAGCGCATGCACTTCACAGCAGCAATGCCATTGTTGGCGATGAGGACCTGGGGGGACAAGGACAGGGGGTGGCAGGCTGATACCTCTCCTCACTGCTCAGTGACCACCACCCAGGCAAAGGCAGAGACGTGCAGGGAAAGACCTTCTCAATGACACGGTTGCCACCGAAGCGGGTGACAAACTCCGCCTGCGAGGCGACGGTGAAGTCCCGTTGCAGATCCATCTTCCTGTGTTCACGTCCTTTCTTTGCTAGATGCGGGCCGGACATGCTAGGCCTGCAGTGGGACACGATGGACATCAGCACACCCACAGCCATGGGGGGAAACCCTCACCAGGTGCAGTGGGTGCTGGTGCTGGCTCCGGCTTTCCCAGGGGTGGGATCTGCAGAGAGCGGGGCAGCAGCAGGCACTGGAGACCAGACTGTGCCCCTCCACTGCTTCTTCCAAGGGAACAAATAAAGCCCTTCACCCTGCTGACACATGCGGGAACACCGGGATCCGCCTTCCTCACCACCGGCTCCCTGTTGTGCACCAGATCTCTCCAAGGACATTTAGCACCCAATGCAATGCCGCAGAGGAAAGCTGGTGCTGGCCGAGTTATACAGGGCAAGAAATTTGTGGCGAGCAGAGTGTGTTTTGCAATTAAAACATCCTCCGTCTGCTGCTGGAAACACTCTGGAGCAGGGAGACTGCCCGGGGACAGAGCACAGACCCTTCCTCCCACTGCCAGGGTGTTACATGCACAAATGCCCTTTTGCAGCAGCTGATTTCTGCTGCAACTCCGCTTCTCAGCTCCCTGTTCACACCAAATCCCACTGCATGGCTGTATCTGTCCCCCATGTCCCCAGAGGACACCTGGAGTGCTCAGTAGGGTGAGTAGCAGGAAAAACAACAGGTACATGGGATGACATGGAACATCCTTCCCCCAGTGCCCGTGCTTTGCTCCCTCCAATCCCCATGGGGTGAGAAGCAGGTCTCCAAGGGGTGCAGCCAGAGGTGCCCCTGCAAGCTGCATTAAGGTCAAGAAAGGGGGAGCAGGAGCCCTTGGGAAGAGCCTAATGCACAGCTCCCAGCAGCTGCCTCTGGAATTTGCTCTCACACAGCCTGCAGCCACAGCTCCCTGCCGGATCAGACCCCATCCAGCCCTTGCTGCCTGCTCCACAACCCCAAACCTCCTTCCCAAGCTCATCACGCTGCCGGCCAGACTCACCCCAACCATGGTTTTCCACTGAGGGCGTCTCCATGCCCTCCAGGGTCTATTCCTTGTCTTGCAGCCCATGGTGCATCCCCGCAGCAAGCAGTGGGGTGACCGGAGCAGCCCCTCCGCAGGGCTGCAGCCCCACAGTGCTATAAGGCAGCCCTCGCACCTCCCACCTCCTGGCACGGCGGGCACAGGAGGGTCTGGCCTGGCACCCTCCCCGGCAGCCAGGCATGTGCTTCCCCTCAGCTCTGCCTGCCATTTGGAACAACTTTCTATTTTAATTAACAGTTTCACATTCCCCCCCTTCCTAACTCAGCCAGGTTTTGAGCTGTTGATTGTTATCCCATGGGTGAGCTATAAATAAGCAAAGGAAGCAGGATCAGGCCTCCCTTGAACGAGCAGGTTTCACACAAGGAGCACTTTGCGCAGTTTGGTTTCAAGGGGAAATGTGTTGAAACCTCTGGGATGTTGGGAAATGTCCCAATCTCTCCCTCAACCCAGGGTATTTTCCAAGTAGCTGGAGCACTGTGTTGAGCACTGGAGGGTTTAACCCAGCAGAGATACCCCAACAGCAGCACTGTGCATGGAAGCCCCCAAAACCTGAGCAAGAAGACACCATCGAGTTTTGTAGCACACATCCCAAAAGGTCTTTTCACTGCAAGCAGAGCAGCCAGGAGCTGGGCAGCAGCACTTTGTTTCCAGTACGTATAATGGCTGTGAGCTCTGCTTGTGTGGAAAGATACCCCCAGAGCAAAGCTCACCCCCTTTTCATCAGCTCATCACAAGACCACCAAAGAGCGACCTTTCTGCCTCAAGTAATTCATCTGCAATGGCTGTAAGGGCAGAGGAAGAGCAGGAGCAGCACAGGAGCACCTCATGTACCCCACTCTTCATGGGATGCTGTGCTTCCCCATGCACAATATCTGTTAGCATCCTCCCTCGTAGCAGAGGCAAAGTGAAGCTGGCAGCAGGACCAGACCTTGTGGGACCCATCCCTGAGGATGCAGAACAACACTTCCATGCAGAAGTACATACAGGTAGGTGCAAAAGGCTCAGCTTAGCTTGCAGGTTTACATACACCCCATGGCACGCACCCAGCAATGCCCATGCACACTGGCACCTGGAAGGAGGGTGAACACAGGGAAACACCAACAGTGCCCACTGCTGCCCTTACACGCTCTGCAACCAACCCCAATCCTGCCTTCCCATGCAAGAAAACCCCTGCTTCCTGATGTACACCCATCCTACACCAACCTGCACTGCAGTCAGGGCAGCAGCACAGCCTCTCCCATCACCAGGATATGGCACAGAGGTAAAGCGAAGCAGCAAAATGAGAGGAAGGTGGGAGAAAACAGGAGAAATTCAGCAATTTGGCCACAGTGCCGGGGAAGCAGCATTTGAAGGAACATCGTGCACACCAAAAGCACTTGCCACCCTGTTGCTTGGCACCCAGAAACCACTCTAATGGAGCAAGCTTTACCCCAAGCCTTGCTACACTGATGTGCGTGGTGCTGCTGTCACACAAAGTGCTCGGGGATGCTTGCTCATCACGGGATGCTGCCATCAACCTCAGCAGGGTTTTTCAAGCATCATCAAGTCAAAAGGAACAGGGTAAGTGCATCAGCTTGGGGCTCTGGGGAACACCCACCCAGGCACCTCAATTTTAGCAACAGGGGCCCTGAGAAATGCACCCCCAAAAGCATCTGCCCACCCCAAACATGGCACCTTCACCACTGTCATACCTCATGCCATCCGACTCCAGGAGGGTGGTGATGGTGGGGGGCTCGGCGCCCCCCGCCCCGGCCAGGCTGCTGCGCCTCCTGCCTACCCTGATGGCCATAGCCGGCAGCTCGTCATCGGAGGTGCTGTCCTCGAAGGAGCCCAGCACGAACTTGGCCAAGGCGGGGCGGCGGAGCGCGGCGGGGTTGTACACGGCGATGCACTCCTGCTCCCCCCCCGCGGCCCTGCCGGCTGCCGGCACCGTGCTGGGGGCTGGGGGCTTGGCTGCCCTGGGGGCTGCGGGGGGCTGCTCCGGCCTCTCCTCCTCCTCCTCCTCCCTGGGATGAGCGCTGGACATCTTGGCCAAGATGAGGCGTGCGCACAGCAGCAGGAGCAGGGCAGCCAGCAGCATTCACCTGCACCGGGGAGGCACAGGAACACCCCAGCAGCATTCACCTGTGCTGGGGAGGTAAGGAGACACCCCGTCATGGCGCCCACAGAACCCCCGTCATGGCGCCCACAGAACCCCCGTCATGGCGCCCACAGAACCCCCGTCATGGAGCCCACAGAGCCCCCCCGTCATGGCGCCCACTGAGCCCCATGTCATGGAGCCCACCGAGCCCCCCGTCATGGAGCCCACAGAGCCCCCCGTCATGGCGCCCACCGAGGCCCCCGTCATGGAGCCCACCGAGCCCCCACCATGGAGCCCACCGAGCCCCCCCTCATGGAGCCCACTGAGCCCCCACCATG
>JAOEHX010042141.1:5359-16339 GCA_025448015.1 Bolborhynchus lineola
GGCTCAGGGTGGCAAGTATGCAGCTTATCAGTTTCTTACACCATCTAGTTCCCATCTTTTGCTGAAGTTAGGACAAAACGTAATCGCAAGATCTCCACCTTGCTCTACCCTCTGCCCGTTTTCCCTTATGTATGGACAATGCTGCATTTTAAATGTAAGTTCAATTATCCCACAAATACAAACACAAGCATCCATAACCAACATAATCACTGGTTACTGCTGCCTACCCGGAGAAAGAAGCTGGGACTCCTGCAACATTGGTTTGTGTGCAAACCACACCATTGCCAGAGCTGTGTCAAGCACAAGTAACATTACGTACACGCCAATTACCCCTCATCTCTCCCTGGAAGAGACCATTAACCCGGACATCACTCAGACACACACATAGAAACTCAAAACCAAACAGCGGTATCCTCCTTTTCTGCCTTTCAAAAATTGTCTCTAAACTCAGATGTGAGGAAACTACCTCATTTATCCATTAGAACACTGAAACTTTGAAGTCAACTTCTGGTTAATGTAAAGGCTAGGGCTAGAGAAGACATTTTTGGTTTGATCTTAGTGTCAGTCCCTTCCTTGTGAAGATGTTGGGAGATTTATCTTTTTTATATTACTTTTTAAGGCATGGCTGACGCCCAAATCCACCCCTGGAATCTAAAGACAAGATCATACCATCATAACCAACTAATCCAAACCCCCAAATCAATGATGATTAGGGAACATTGGTGTAAATAGATTACCAGCTCCACTCAAAATATGCAATAAGAAGACTTCCACAGATTGGCACTCACAGTCCACAGACCAAACTCTGGTGGGGAGGAAAGCTGACTTTGATTTCAGAGGAACCCAGATGTGTTTCATGCCCAGCACATAGCTGATCGTTTCTTTGGTAAAGAGAATGTTGCATTACTAAAGCTTTTACATTGAATTTGTAAGTTTTCTTATCTGTTCATTCACAAGAATAAAACTGCCCATAGAGACAGCAATAAAGCCTTACATAGAAAGAATCACAATTATGAGTATCAGTTTCCATGAAAGATATCAGGTGTCAGCTTCAACAGGAACTTCTCAACTGCCTTGACAGGACCACAGGAAGATAGTGTCCCCATTCTCAATGCTAAATTTAATCAAGACACAATGTACTAAGCAAAGCCTGGCCAAAGATTATATACAGCTGAATCTGCCAAGTCACCTACCTTGAATTGTGAGCAATTAGATGAAGAAAACTTTAACTTACTTTGATATCCATAGCAAGTGTTCTCTGTATAAAGTACAAAAGCTGAAACTGCCACAGATTTCATACATTTTGTTTCCATAGAGACATTTTACAGTTCTGCACAAACCACAACACTACTTCCTCAGCTCAGTCTGCAAAGCAAACTGTTGATCAACGTAAAGGAAGATAGGGCCTCTTTTAATTGGCTTAAGTCAGGAGAGCTCCCACTGGTAATTGAGCCAAAGGGTCCCCAGGCCTGAATTTTATATATCTGAGGTGTAAAAAGGAAAAACAAACAAAAAACCAAAACCATCAAGCAGTTTCAAGCACAGCATACAGCATTGGGAGTTTCCAGCACTTGAGTACACCCTCCAAAACACTACAAGGAAGAAGTGTACTAGAAGATGCAGAGAGGTGGATCAAGGCTGGGAAAGTGAAACAATGCCTATATAGAAGGTGAAGAAGCAGCAGCTGCCAAGTTAAAAAGAAAGGGAGATTGAAGTAGAAGGATCAAATTAATACAAAGCTTAGCTCCAGTATGCAACATTTCCAGATTGCCTAAATTTATCACTTACTGCTCAGTATTTCTCCATGATTATATGGCCAGACATAAGGCCTGCTGAAAACAGAGGAACCTGAAATTAGGGATTTGAAAATTTTTATCAAGGAACATGTTTGAGCAAAAAAAAAAAAATCTTTTTTTGCCATTATTTTTCTTAGTTGTTTCCTTTCAATAATGGCAACCAAATAATAAAGGGCACTAAGAGTACATTATATACAACAAGCAGCATTCCTTATGGAGCAGCAGCAGCTCTGGAAAGATAGTGTCATCAATCAGAGAGAAAACAAACATGCTTTGTCCAAAGTGTCAGAATTGGACCTTGCTTGATTTTTCAAATGAATCTTCTCAAATTAAACCTTCAAAGAATGCAAGAAGAATATTTATTGCAAGCATTACTCAAAGCCTAGTGTTTCTTGAAAACAGATTTAATTAAATAGCGAGCGCAAACAAATATATCAAATAAATAATTTGTATTTGAAAGACACAACCAGAAACCAGAATGAAACCATCAAAAAAAAAAACCATGAAAGACTTATGGGAAACCTCTTAATTTTAATAATCAGCTCTTACTTTCAAAGCATTCTTGCTTTCTTCAGAAAGAGATAATTATTCTTTAGACCCATCTCCTACAGGAGCACATCATAAACCTGTCACAGAACTTAACACACAACACATCTAGAGACAAATTTCTACTTCTAAAGAAGTCAAGGTCAATTCTCTTACCCACCTCTGAGTGAGACCATACCTACAGGAGAGTGTCTTGAGGGGTTAAACCAATAGGGTTGTATGTTGTTTATGTCTCTCTATTCTTACGTCTGTGCTGCTGGTATATCAAGAGTTTAATTTAAACTTCACCCCCATGTCTTTGCTAATACATTGGTTTAAAGTCACAGCTTCACCAGCCCTAAGTGTTATCACTGGGGAAAAAAGAAGGAAAAAGATAAGGAGACGAGCCAACAACTTCTTCATGCACCACAGCTGAGCTAGTGCTAGAGGTGCATTAAATGTGGATGATTAAACTGTTAAAAACATTACCTTTAGTGGAACATGCATGAATAATCTGTGATATCCTTAAAATCTTGGGAACCTGAGTTAAGCCTGAACTCTTAAAGCTCTTGGAGCAAGAGGAATCAATACTCATTTTCACAAAGATTTCAGTCTCCCCAGGCTCTCCTGTCCCAAACCATTGCACCTCAAACAAGCACATATGAAATGCTAATGCATGCATTAGCACATGCAGTATTATTGCCCAGAGTTGCAACAGCATGTCACTGCCAGACCCCAGTCATGGCCAAACCCTGGACTTCCAGGAGTCACCCTGCATAGGTTGCCCCCATAGGGGAGGCACACAGCAAGACCAACCTGTACCACTTGTTTATCCACCTTTACACACTGTGAGCATTAAGGAATGAGCCACTGGGTGCGTTCAGGATACCAGCTGACTTGCACTAGGCAAGACACACAGTGGCTCTGCTGTTACCAGCTAGCCTTCACAGAAATAGTAGATCAGATTCACAAGGCTAGGTGAAAGCAGATACCTATTCCAATGCAGTTCCCTGAAGCAAAGAAGATCTTCAATGCAGAGCAGCCAGCCATTCAGTGAAGTCTTTCTGACCTTGTTCATGTGGGACTATTCTATTTCAGTTCAATTTATATATAAAGCCTTCTTAACAGAAAAGACTGATAAGTCCATAAAAATTTTAACTGCATTTCACTCTGGACAGAATAAGGCAGTCAGAGCACACAGGTTAGGACCTGAAGAGTTTAGAAATGCATCATCACAGAAATACTCATTGTGTGGTATGAGTCTCACTTTGATGCCTTTTTTTAAAGGTAGGACTAAAAAAAATACTATTCTTAACAAAAGCTTTATTATTTAAATTGAATTTAAATTATCCAAACTTTATATGGTTAGATATCAGGGAGAAAAAAAAAAAACACAACTTGACCATGCAAACTCATGGAAAGGTAAGGGGTGGCAGAGGTGGTGCAAATAAATTACCATGGTTGAAATTGCTGTAAAAAAATTAAAACCAAATCTTAATATTCTACTGTCATAGGACAACCATCCCCCCCAGACACAGTGGGAGAAAAAGGAGCAGATCTTATAAAAACTTTTAAAGGTTCCTGAGTTTATAGGTGCAACATTATAGTTACAGAAAAGTGTCTATGCATAAGAAACTAAGAAATAAAAATCTGTGTGGCATGACATCTATTGGGCTGACTCAAATAGACTTCAGATCTTAAGAACAGGTCTTGAAACAAAACATTGTGAGCAAATGGAGACCAGACTGAAAAAAAAAACCAATGTGTTTTAACCACAGGGAATTTGAATTTGACCAACCCAACATCCTTCACTGTCAAAATAGGCAAAGGAAAGTCAGATGCTGTAACTTTTACCAAAGCAGTAGGTTGCATTTGCAATGATTACTTCCCAGCCTAACTTCCAAATTACTTCCCAACAAGGAGAACAGTTGTACACAGATGACATTTGCAAATGACACCAACTTTCTCAGCTTTAACAGGAAAGCAGAGGACTGAAGCATCATGTAGTATGGATGACATTGAGTAGTCAATTAACAGCAGTGAAATTTAGATTTAAAACAAAAATAGATTCATTTGGGGATAAAAACTGAATTTCCATTATAAGCTACAAGCTTGTAGTTGGAAATATTTGAGCAGGAAGAGATGTGGATCCTATGACAACTGAATTATCATAATGAAGCCACAAAAAAGGTCACTGGGATCTCAGAAGAGGATCACAGTGACCTTACTTCAGAGGACGTTCAGCCCCTGGAAGTACAGTAGTGCTAGATACCTCATACAAAGCACCTGTGTGATATTTATGCAAGATTTATGTAGTTCAAGCACAATTTAGAAAAGATGAGCTCATTCTAGAAGAGTAGGAGGAGGACTCTTAGCATGGTTTAAGTAATGGAAAAAATGTTTTATGAGAACTCAATGAGTTGGGTTGAACCAGCCTGTCAAAATGAAGGCTAGGAGGAGATACAATCCCTTTGCTTCAGGATTAAACAGTAAAAAGAGAAGAAAAACTATAGGAGCTAAAAGACAATGCTATATGAAAGAGACACTGAATACCCTTGTGCTGGAAGTCAGAAGGCAGGTTTTAGCTCTCAGAGGAACAGGGCTCAGGGACAGCTGTGAAAGGAAAATCCAGTCTGCCTGGCAACAGCATGTTCATTTGGCAAAAGGCTTGCACCATGTGCCTGCGCTGGTAGAGAAACCTGCTCACAGGCCTTGGTTCCCAAATCTTTCTAAAAATGAAACATTTGGAGAGTGCACTAAACTTTAAGAGGACTACAATACAGTTACTGAATTCCCCAGACAGCAGTTTGCATCACAGTCCTGCAGCCAGTGTGGGCAGCCTTCAAAGCAACAACTTCTTTTTTTCTTTTCCTCTGTTAATTTTTTTTTTTTTTTTTTTTTTTTTGCACAGTTTGCCTGGCCCTCCCCTAAAAGGGGAATTATTACAGTGAAAGAGAAATTGATTATGCAGATAGTGCTGTCAAATGCAGGACTGAAACAAACTGGAAAAAAAAATAGAGCAGAATAAATTGTTCTTGCAATCCAAGTGAGTAACTTTTAAAGAAGAAACTCCAAGCAAAACACCCAGGAGATAAAAAGGGGAGAAAGACAAAGTGGCTTTTAATTTTTTTTTTTATCTTGTGTAAATTTTCCACTGTCCTTTTATACCTAAAGGCACACTTACAGGATTGGGGAGTTTTATTCCCCCTGCATGAGCATGAATATCCTGGGAAAACATTGGCAAATTACCCAAACAAAAAAAGAGCTGGGAAGGCTGTTTAGATGAAGAACCAATCAATGAAATTGTTCAGAAGAAATACTTCGCTGCATCCTGCTTGAGATTGACATGGGAAGTATTAATATTGTATGTGCTCATTTAGTGGATGAGAAAATTGAGCACCATCAAAATGAAAAACAGGTCCTACACCTTCTAAACCAGTAAATAAATAAATAAATAAATCTACTTTGCCATCCGAATTCCCTTTCTCCTGCAATGCCATCTACAGGAAACCAGACAGACAGAAGGGAGGGCAGAGACAAAGGGATGAGGTGACTGCAGGTACTGGCTGAAGCTGAAGATTCCCCCAGACTTTGCTAATGAAATGAATTGGGCTTTCCAATTTCTGAAGCTATTAGATGAAGAGCAAGCCTTGGCTCTGACACCTCACTGGTACTTGCACAATAAATAACATCTGAACAGTAGATGACTCAGCAAGAGGATTTCCCATGACACCTTTCTAAGAAAGGTACCATGCCTCTGTGCTATGGGTCTCAGGCTGCTGAAGAAATTTTCATGAATTGCATTTCTCCTCTTACAATTTGAATCTGCAAAGATATGAAAGAAAAATCCTTAAAACATCCAAGTTTTGACAGGGGGTATAGAAGAAAAAGAAAAATCAGGAACCTCCAGGCAAAAGCAGCTCATTGCCAGATGGGAATTTTGTTAGGGAAATATTTAAACCCCAATTCTCACCCTCATCTGGACAGTTTCCTTTCTGGGACCCTGGGTACTCACACAAGCTATCTGTAATTCAGGTCACTAATGATTTCTTCTCAAAGGGGTTGTACTTGTGAAAGATCAAGACTTTGAGACACTGGGAAGACCAACACTTCTGCACACTCAGGGTTACATTTTTCACCATCATCTTCACCCCTGTTTTGTGCAGCAGCAGGGACCACAGTCACTGTCTCTTCGTTCCACAAGGGCTAATACAAAAATCAGTGTCAAAACTTTAGCACTAGGTTTGCCCTGCACAGAATTTAAACTGTGCCTCTTGCATCAAAACTCCCAATACTGCTAATGTAGACATTTTATCAGAGGGCTTAAGCTTTCTCAGAGTTCCCCTGGCCTTTTAAAGTTAATCACAGTCAAACTGGAGGAGAAAAGCTGACCAAAATAAAACCAAAAATGCTCCCACACAAACAAGAAAAGAAAAACTTTCAAAGGTCTTAGTGATAAACCAGTTCAGAATATTTGGTTTTGACCATCACTGGTTGTAGATTTTTTTCCCTGAAAATTTAGAGAACATTTTAAAGGCATAAGTTTGATGAAACTTGCCATAAGTAAGGCTACATTAATAAACCTTGATGCGTCTGTTAAAAGGTCTCAGCAAAAATTTGGAAGAGAAATGCTATCCAGGTCTGCTGCCCCATTTTTTCACTGGCATAACAACTTTAAAGGACCTTATAAGTAGCACATATTCAAATGAATTTGCTTTTTTAGCAAAAAGTTAAAGAAAAGATAACTTCTTCTGGTAAAGGGAAGAGAGCAAAAGCTCTCAATGTGCTGCTCTAACAGAGATTCCTGTGACCGACAGAAATCTCAATTCTGGATGAAATCTGTTGTTCAAGGATGGGCTTGCAGACAGTTCGCTTAAAAGCAGGAAAGTCTTACCTTTTGTTCAAGGACAAGTGCTACCCAGACATCAAGAACTGAGGGAATGAATAGCCCTGGTTCTGCACAGCCAGAGTGCAGAGTGTGGCTGGGGTCTGTGGATGACTGACAATTTCAGGAAGACACGTTGCATCTATTTTATAAGGATCTTCAGCACTTTTACCAAAGGAGGAAAAAAAAAAAAAAGTTGTGCTTTCTGCCAGTTAATATAGTTTACTTTTTGTTTGTTTGTTTTTCTTGAAATTCATTTGCAGTAGAACTTGTAGACATTAGCTGCCTACAAGAAAGCAGTTCTTCCTAAGGTCTACCCTACAGTCATATCTAGTCAAGACTGCACCACAAAGTTAGGAGGATGGACGGGGATGTAGTTATAAAAATATCACCTTTATAAACAAGAACTTAGCCTGTTGGGGAGTCTCTGCCAAAGGTGTGACAGTTCCCAAGGCTCTACTTATGAAAGACTGCTTTGTATTTCAGAAGGTAAATGGAAAGATGGAAAGCCTGAGTCATCCCTGATTGGCCCTACTTTTCAGGAATAGAGTCTCGATCAATATTTTTTCGTGACAGACACCAAAATAACAGTCCCTAGTTTCTCCTTTTCCAGGTGAAACCTGAAACATTCAGTTTATCAATGCCGGAGAGAACTTCTGTACCTGCTGATTATGAGTACAAATGCTATTCCCAATTTTTTCTTACAACAATCCCCAGAAAACTATCCCTCTCCTAAAATGGGATTTCTATAATTCTTACAGAAGCAGCCATCAGGGATTTGAAAGATATATTAGGTGAGAAAGACTAGTTTGCATCCTCTAATTTCTAAACTCATAAAGCAGTTCCTGGGTCACTGCTGGTTCCCCACCAAGAACACAACAGGAGCCCTTCAATGCCTCTCCCTTGTCCTACAGCATTCAGCCTTTATTGATGCAGGTGCAATCAGGGGATGTCCATGTACCAGGCACATGCCAGCCTCAGTTGCACAGCAGTGGCTACAATGGTGCAGTGGCTACAATGGTGCAGTGGCGACAATGGTGCAGTGGCCATACACTGACACAGTGCACAAGACCACGCTTAGGAGTACACATTCCCCCTTCTTGCAGGGCTGATTGTATCGTATTTCTTTTATCATATAAGTACATCTATCTCCTCTTATTTATAATAATAATTATTAGTGAAACAAACTCCCAAAGAATTTAGATAGACTGCTTTGGTTCCCTTCACTAGTTTGCAGGATGCTTGTTCCACCTGCTCTGAGCTTGGCAATACCCATGTCCCTTATCTTCCCATGCAAAACACCAATTCCTTTCACTTTCTGCCTTGAAGCCAATTTGAACCAGTGGTATAGAAACAGGCACCAGGACATCTGTAAGTGTAGCATAGAGGCAGATAAATCTTCTTTCATAAAGCAGCTACTCTGCTGCACAGACCGACTGCAAGCTCTCCCAGGAAAGCCACCCCTACATGGAAGAAAACATCTCCTCAACTTGAAACTCCAGGGGCAGCAAACACTAGTTTCTATAATGATACTCAAACTCACAAATGATTTTGTTTTTTCAAAGCACAAAACAGCTAATCAATTTATAAAGAGACATAGATGATGCCTCATCCCTAAACAACCTAAGCTCTCCCAAGCTCACAGAGGAAAACAGCATAATTGTTGCCCACACGAGTGACTCTGACCTACAGCTGTTCACAAGCTAGAGGATTTTAAATCTACTGGGACCTGATTGTGTAGCTGCAGTTCATTCAAGTATGCACTACAAACTAGCGCTGCCAGTAATATGGAGTCCTAAATATTCAATAACACTAGTACGTCATAGTGCACAATTCTCAGAATGAGCCGAGACTGTTTTAATTTTTTCTGTCATAAAACAAGAAGAGTGAAAATCAGAAACTACTATAACAAGAACAAACTAGAGCTACTGCTTAAAATGGATAAATTTGAACCAAATTTTTATCCTTTCTAAAGTGGCTTTCAGAGAACTTCAGATTCAGGGGCTAAATTTAGACTATGTTGCCATTGTTTTAAAATCTGTTCTAGAAACTTCTCTATACATATGGTAGAGTTTCAGCAAAATACAACAGTCATGTCAACAAAAGACTGACAACTGCTGCAAAGCCATGATTATCTCCCAAAATTTGCAGAGTGGTTAGTTTGCCAAAAAGCTCATTAGAAGTAACTCCAGTTACTAAGCTAGAGAAGGGTGGGCTCTATGAGCAGTGGGGTTTTGAAGTGGATTCAAAAGAAACAGGTTCTCCAAAAAGAGAAAGCAGAGGCTCAGCTGCAGAGGCTAGGGGCAGGTCTACACCTGGTTCTCAGCTAGACAGGCATTGGAACCAGGGAGAAGTAGGCACCCACCTCCTTCTAAGTGGAAAAAGATTGGAGAGATGCTTTGATTCTGCTGCCACTGCTATTTTTTGGCAATCCTTTATCTACTAGCAAAAAAGAATGCTGTATTCCTTCACTGGGAGAAAAAAGGACAGCAAAAAATGTAAGATAAATCATACTGGACACTATTCTTAATCCATTCCTCTAAAAAGATGGCCAGACAAAAGATGTCCACGTACTAACCTTGATTAAGAGGTTATTTGTGCCCTGTATACTAAAATAAAATAAAATAAAATAAATTTCAAGAACAGATCAGCCTTAAAAAAATATTACTATTGCTTGACTGCCAACATCAGAGCATGCTTTGGCTTTTGGCTAAGACAAGATAGAGGTAAGAAGACAGTTTAAGTAATTCAGAGAACAACTTTCTCTGGAAAGTTACTTTAGAAATCAAAGGTCACAGTATTATAGTCCTAAGTAAAAGGTTTTTGTAACTCATGCTCCTCATGCTCCGTTTTTATTCCATGAACCATTAGACATGAGATTTTTCTGATGGCTTAAGCTATGCTCAGTACATCTCCAAACTTTCCAAATTCCCAAAGTAAGTTGAGGGTAAAAAAACTAACCCTAAAGGATGTCAGAGCTCAGCTTTCAATTACTGACAGAGAAAAGGTGCTTTGCAGGAGATTTGCTCACTGCAAATCTTTACCTAGGCAGTCTCTGATGTCAAAAAGAGTGAGACTTTGTAAAGTGACTATAAAAGAGGACATGGCATCGCAAGTCACAGGTTTAGGGTTTTCTTGCCTGGCATTAGCACTCTATTGTAAGGTCTCTAGGGAAATATCAGCATGTTTGGCAAGCCTTTCCATTTAATCTTGAAAATGCTTTCCACTCACCACATCATGTTAGGTTAAACTTGTATTTTAGCACTGGAGAAAATGGAGTCAAGTGAGAAGAGCCACTTAAGGAGCTGCCCTAAAAAAATTTGAAAGTTTCATGCAATTTTCTCTTGAAGGATGATGGCTCAGCAACACCATCCTGGTTGGATGTCACTGTAAATCTTCATAAGGGCTACTCTTTATATCAGCCCATATCATAGTTCCAAGAAACAATAGCTGATGTAGCTGTACTAATAAGTTACTGGGGTTCATGGTGATGTGACTTGGTGGTAGCAGTGCCAAAGGGAGTCTTGGTTTGGTCACCTCAGTGCACAGGGCTTTGTGCCTATGGCTTGTGGAATGGGAGTCAGTGCAAGTATATCAATTCCTGGTCACCAGCTACTTCAGAGGAACCACAGGGCTCACAGGTCTGCTAGAATGCAGAAGAATTTCTCAGATTTTTTTTTTTTTTTTAGTGTGGAGAGAGAGAAGCCTAAAACGCCAAATAACCTTAAAAAAAAAAAAAAAAAAAAAAAAAAAACCCAAAAAACAAAACAACCC
>JAOEHX010042145.1:0-16377 GCA_025448015.1 Bolborhynchus lineola
TATTATTGGTGGTAGCAGCAGTGGTTTGTGTTATACCTTAGTTACTAAACTGTTCTTATCTCAACCTGTGGGAGTTGGATTGTTTTGATTCTCCTTCCCATCCCTCCAGGAATTGGAGGGAAGAAAAAGGAGGGAGGGAGTGAGTGAACTGTGTGGCTGATCTACAGCTTAAACCAGGACCCCTTACTTAACAAAAACTTAACAAAATTTCTAAGTTGCCAATACACAGCTACAATGTTAATCCCATCTTTAAAACATTCCTCATGCTTAGCTACTTGTGCTAGAAAAGAATAGTTATCTTTAAGAAGCAGGCCCTTTGCAAGCCTAATTATTCTGTGATCTCTGCGCAGAATCTTTAATGTGAACCTTTGTGCTCTAGGTACTGGGATTTGGAATGGAAGAAAAAAACTAAATTATTAAAAAGTATATCTATTATTAAGTATTTGCTGCACTTTCAGATACTTTGTCTCAGATATGGCTTAGAAACAGGGCTGAAGAGTCACTGTCTTCAGTGTCTCTCAACTCCTTGCGATACAGTTATTTAATCCAACAGGTTTTGGAACATTTTATCTTTGTACACTCACCTACCACCAGAATATTCCCAGTACCCTCAGCCTGACTTGTCTGATCACAGGACAAATTAAAACCCCATGAATATTAGTAACCACAGGAAAAGAATTGGAGAGCTCATGAGGCAGCACTAGTGGCCTAATCCTGCAGAAGCCACTGTTAGGCTTGAAGTTTCCCCCACATCCTGGTGAAAGGATCATCCCTGCAGAGGAATACCTTAAATCACTTCAGAGACATCTGCCATTCCAGCTAGCTGAGGGGAGTCACTCAAAAATTTAAAACCTCTGGAAGAGCTGGCCTTCCTTGTGTTGGATTCAGTCTTGCTGTGGCAATTCAGTGCTTGAGAGAAGGGTGAAATTACATTGGAAGTCTGCTGATACATCAAGAATTTAAGAAAAGTAAACTCCAAACCTGTAAATGGCCTTGCAGCTAACCAAGAGAAGCCGTGATGGATTACATTAGTGCAAGATAAATACAGTGCAAACATGAAGAACAGACGGCAATCCACTTTTTTTCAGTTCTCTTTAGGAATTTTACATGTCGAAGTTCTCATATCACAACAGGTTTATAACTTCAGAATTGCCCTATGCTGCCATATGAGTTCTTCCATTAATTTGTCAGACTCCATTTTAAAACACTGTAAATCCCTTTCCCGTATGATCTGATCTGCTAAGTAATTCATGAGTTTTCCTCCTTAGATGGTTAGAAAATATTCTCTTTCTAATCTACTTCTGTCACTGAAAATGGGGGGTGGGGGTGGGGGAAATAAAGGTGTATAAATGTATAATAGATGAACATCTGTTATACTGAAGTTAAACAAGTGGGATATGAGTTATATTTTGGGGAAGGTATTGGCATAGAAAGCTATATTCAATAATTCGGTTGAACAGTTTCAAGGTAAATATTGCTTATTGCTTTGCTGCCTTGTAAATATTTGTGAAGGCTGTAGAGTTGGAAAATACACAGGGAACAACTCTGCTGATTTGTCTCTAAAAGAAATTGCTTATATTTTAGAAATACAATTGTGAGTTCACTATTGTATAATAAGGCAATATTGTAGTCTTGTAAATTGGATACTTTAAATTTTGGGGTTTTTTTTTGCTGTAGTTACTTAAGTTTATCAGAACACATGGTTAAAATTTCCTTTATAAATCAGGGTAGATGTTTTTTGTAAGTTTCTGGTTTTCAAATACTTATTCCAAAGTTTTTCTTCTCTTGAGCAGCATCTACACAGTTGCTACAGTGCACTTTCTGCTATATGTAGAGAGCCTGTCTTTCACTTTCCAGCCAAGTATTTCTTGGCTTATGTGTTTCACAGCATTTGCTTATCTGTAGTTTCTGAATTGAGTGACAGAGCTGAATGACGTGATCACTTCTTAACTCATGATACTGTGAGTTGAGGATGTAGTGAAATAACAGATTCTGCTTTTAAGTCATCAGTGTTAGCTTTGATAGCTGTAGTGGGCTTAGAAATGAGCAGGTTGTACATCTCTATCATTGTGTTTATCATTCTGATAATTAGATTTTATTTTTGCTTGGGATCATTGCTATCCAGTATTTCCTTGTAATGCCTTTTTTGATAGACTTCAATGTCGTTCAAAATGATCTAAGTAGCTGCTTTTTATTGTTGCCAATCAGATCAATTTGGTGCAATCTAGTTGACATGGCTCATGAAAATGCACGCTGATAAAGCTCTCTCCTCTCTCCTGAAGACCTGCACTAGTAGAACTGTGTATGTGTGTTCCGCATTTTTGAGTTATGAGCACCCATCTTTACATGGCTAACAATGGATACTTGAAAGATCAATGACAGTAACTGAACTCTTTGAGTGCAGATGCTCTTCTATATAGATGTATGTATACTTGTGTGTAAGCCTTGTGTGGAAGATTTCTGTTTACACACAGCCTCTTGAGTGCCCTCATTCAGATAGGTCTTGGCAAGCATCGAAGTGCTTTACTAGATTTTCAAAACCAGCTTATAAATCACAGACACCTTCACTGTCTGCATTGCTTAAGTGGGGACACTTAATTCTGAATGTTAACCTAACTTTTCAGAAATCAACTACCTTTTTTTATGGTAAGGTAAGTTGTCTCTTCTAAAAGAGTTCAGCTGCTGTAATGGTTATCTGGATTGCAGGAGGCAAAAGTCATTCAGACACTATAATCTCATCATTCTTAATGAGTCCAGATCAAGACATTTCTGACTTCCTGTTTTTAAAAGTGCTGTCAGTTTCTACCTCTATCATTGTTGTCTTAAATATAGGCCCTTGCTAACATGTCTTTCTTGTGTGTAAGTGTCTTTGGATTTCAACATTAAGCAGCAATGATTGTCAAATCAGGTTTCTTCCCAAGATGTATTTTCCTCAGATGCACTTGCATGGTTACAATCTTGCTAATGACTGCTGAATATATAGTTGCTTGATGATAACAATGTTCTGCTTTCTCCCTTTCACTTTTTCTGTCCTTTTTACTCCTAGCATGCACACATCTGGAGGCAAATCAAGTACAAATACTCCTGTGCTTGTCTCCAGGATTAGAACTGGACTTTAATTCATTCTTTCCTTTTATGAACATTACAGTGAACATCAAAATTTACCAAAATATTCCTGGTTACAAACGTGCACTGAGCATTCTTATCCCCAAATCACAACTCTGTGAGTGTTGACTTTTCCAAATCACCAACATGGGAACTAAATATACCATAGGTAGGCATACAGAAATAGAACCTGGCTATGACTGCAAATACATGTTTCTGTATGTAGCAGTGCTATATGGCTGTTGGGATAACAAACCTATTTCATAGTGATCTCTGACTGCAGCAAAAGAATGCCTTTTTTTTTTAGTGTCTGAGGAATGCTGGGAATTTCCAGTTTCTCACATTTCAAAATCTCTCAGTATTCCTTGCAAAAAAAATCTAAAGGTAAAAGGAAAAAAAGCAGGCCCGAAGAAATTAGAACTCGCAATATGTGATCAGGCAGAGCCTAGAAATTATATACACCGTCATTTGTAACCTGTCCGAATAATCTGTTTCAGTGCTGTTTGTGTCATTATGTTTAAAGCCAGCTCTCCATCACATCTGCAATGAGGACTTCACTACTTAGCATCAAGGCAGACAAAGTTTGCTAATAATAAAGTTAGGTAAGATGTAACAACTGGTCTCCTGTGCTCTGTTGCCTGTGCAGTTTAAAGTCATATTATCAAGACACAATACCTACAAGATAGGAAGATAAACAGTTTGAGAGAATAAGCCTTTTCTGTTGATCTTCTGCATACTAGGACTTGTGGGAGTTTACATGTGTGTTTCCACGCTTTCTTAAATAAGGACTTGTGGGCTTAATCTGCGAAATGTAAAAACATTCTTTTTTTTTTCAGTGACATCTATGATTTTGGCCACATGAAACCCTACATGAAGGCAGTGGAGTAGTTTAGATTCTCTAAGCTTCTTTACTAGCTTTCCGAAAGGTGCTCAGTGTCATATTTTCTTTCTCTTTGTGCTTATCTGATTATATACAGTTGCTGTTTGGATTGCTTTGTGTACAAAATACAGAAAGCAGGTCTTTCACTTCAAACAATTCAGAAGCTCCAAGCCGTAATCAGAGAAAATCATTGTGTTTATCTTAGTCTCTTTTCAAAGCTTGCAAATCTTTAAGTGTTATTTCACTAAGATACATTATGAATCACATGGGTGTGCTCAATCAGTGAACCAGTCAGTGATTCTTGATAGCCATGTGAGCCTCCTTGTTCTCAGCTCTTTAATTTGGTTTTGTTTAATTGCTTCTGAAATATTCTGGTCCCTCTTCCGTAACCATTCATTTCTGGCTTATCCCGAATTCTCAAATTCCAGCATCTCTGTAATAACCTTTAGTTATTGTCTTTCCCTTACCTTTCTTGCAAAAATATCCTAAAGTTCCAAATTGCAGCAAAGTCACCCTGGTCTTAGACAGTGCAACTCTCACTTAAACCCTGCACTCTGCCTTTTAGCAGAGTTCAGCTAAAGATGAATCCCTCATTGCAGAGCTTCCTGAAAATGCCTGTATCTGAAGGGGGCCTATAAGGGTGCTGGAGGGAGACTCTTCATCAGGGACTGTAGTGATAGGACAAGGGGTAATGGGTTCAAGCTTAAACAGGGAAAGTTCAGGTTAGATCTAAGGAAGAAGTTCTTCCCTGTGAGGGTGGTGAGACACTGACAAAGGTTGCCCAGAGAAGTGGTGAATGCAGAGCTTAAGGCCAGGTTGGGCAGAGCCTTTGGCAACAGTCTAGTGTGAGGCATCCCTGCCCATGGCAGGGGGGTTGGAACTGGATGATCTTAAGGTCCTTTCCAACCCAAACCATTCTGTGATTCTATGATTCACAGACGAGAAAGAAAACATTATCCACAGTTCTTACATCCCCCAATTCAATTTCAGCAAAGATCCACTGAGGGAATCCATTCTCTTCCCTGTAGCCAGGAAGTCTGTTCACCCCAGAAAATGAAAGGATAGTCCAGCACAAGGTAAAGCTGCCATGTAGTGTCTGTTTGCACAGCATGGCTCCCCACAGCAGAGAGGAAAGGAAGAGGGCTGGAAAAAGGCATCCCTGTTTTGCAAGCTGAATAATGATGTCTGCAGATTAGGTCCTCAACTAAGTTGCTGCCTCTTTTCCTCATTGGCTCAAAGCAAATATTACTTTGGTTTTGTGACTGAGAGACAAAAAGCAACAGGAGTAGGAGACACAGAGGTTAGACATAATTTTCTTCTTCTTTTATCCCTCCCTTTCTCAGCCTCTTCCCATAGATATATTCCATGCTCCTTTATCTACCAATGCATTATGCTGTTTAGAGTTTCAAGTCTGTAGAAAAATCCCTAAATGCAAAAATGTTTTCAGCATTTGGCAGTTATCAAAAATCCCCTGAAGTCTCACTCTTCACAGCCTGCAAAGGACATAATAAGAATGAAGTGGGCATAGGACAATTTACATTACAATTGATTTTCCTTTTCTTTCCCAACAGACACTAGTGTGTGTATGTGTATGTCTGGAATTTAATGTCATCCATATAGTCAAAGTGAAAGAAAACTGGGGGGTTTGTATATTTTAACAGATGCATTTCAAGAATTTGTATTGTTTAAATGAAACTCTCATAGCTGTAGGAAAAAGGGAACACAGGGCTGAATTCAAAAGCAAAAAGGAATCAGCACACCAGGCAGAGGCAGGGATGGCTAGCAAAGAGGAATATAGAGTCATTGCCCAGGCATGCAGGATTGGAACTGGGAAAGCAAAACCTCAGCTGAAGTCGAAGCTAGTCAGAGATATGATAGGCAGCAAGAGAGGCTTCAGTAAGTGTATCAGCAACAAATGGATGCTGTAGTACTGATAGAAGCAGCCAATGTTATTGCAAGGTTGCTGTCAGTGACCTTTGAAATGTTACACTGATTTTGGTAGATACCTGAGGGTGGCCTCTGTGATTGGCTCCATGGATGAGAGAACAGTGAGCAAAGTGAATGTTGTATACCTTGATCTTAGAAAGGCCTTCAACACAGCGTGCATAGTATCTTTATAACATTGAAATATGGATTGGATAGATGAACTAATGGTGGGAGAGCATTGACTGGATACCAGGCTCATATGGTGGTGATGAATAGCACAAACTCTAAGTGGTGACCAGTTATTAGTGGTGTTCTTTGGGGACTGGTGCTGGAGCTGCTACTGTTTGATGTTTTTATGAACAACCTGGATAATGGGATTGAATGATTCATAGTTGCACCCTCAGCAATTTGGGGATGATAACCAACTAGAAGTAGTTGGTATGCTGGAACTTAAGGCTGCATTCACTAACATGCATCTTAAAGCACTTTCAAAAGAGCTTTTAATGAGCCTAATGTAATTTTTCACAGCTAAGTCCTGTAACAATAAACTAAGATAGAAATCGCAGTGAAGTGTTAGATTGATTTAAATTAGCAAAGCCTGGTAATAATGATCAGCCTTACTGTTTCTCTCCATGTCAGAAAGTGATGATTGAACCTCGTTGTCGTTGCTCGTTTCCAGTTATATGAAGGAGAATTTTGTGTAAGCAGGAAGATCAGGACAGCTTCTGAGTGTATTTTAAAACAGAGTTCTTGCTTATAGCATAGTTTATGGTTTCATTACAACCTCAGTGTCCTGATTTTTTTTGATCACTGCCAGTTTTTAAGTAGAGGATTAAAATGTATCTAAAATGTTCTCTCTTATTTTAGTAGTTGTTTGCCTTTTATTGTACTTTTCCTGAGGACTCTTCATTTATGTCTCAAGTGGCTGGCTACTGTCAAATTCCACTGAAGTAGGCAGGAATTGGAGATGTTTTTGTGAAGCAAAAGCAAAATAAGCAACCTGCAGCCACTTTAAAAGTGGACTTTCCTTAAAAGAGCACTGGTTTGTGTAAGGCTCACTTTCCATCAAGCAGAGTTGCTGCTTTCACTTCAGCATAAAATAAGATGCTTTTATAACATGAGTTACCAACCATTCACATCAGTTTTTCTCCAATTAATGATTTTGGAATATATTTATTTGCAAGAAAATCAATGAAGTCTTGCTCTTCCATTTTTTAAACATCAAGATACAAGAGGATCCAGTTTTGCTATTATTTTGTGAAAAGAAACATATATTTCCTGTGTCAGTGAATTTCTCGAAGGGCTGTAGTACTGTATTGGCATTCTTTGCACCTCTGGTAGGGAGGTCTTAGAACCTACATTTTAAAGAATTCAATCCCATCAAGAGCTGGTATGTACTCAATTAGTGTCAATACACTCAAGTGAAATCTAACCGAGGTTAAGGAATGATAGTATACAGAGAGACTGAAAATTCTCAGTGCTTTTCCAGAACTGGCTTCAAATAATAAACAGGCAGCTGTTGATAAAGTGCTTTCAGAGAAGAAGGTCTGGCTGAAGACCAGATCTCCAGAGAAGACAGAATGAATCAGGAGTTGCAGGACTGGCAGAAAACGCTGCCAAGTCTTGTGAGATCTGGTTAAACTTTTTCATCACAATATGAATGACATGTACAGCGAAGATACTGAAGGCTTCATTAAGGGTAGCCTGGCTTACTTGGAGGACTTGTGTGTGTGCCCCAGGAGGGCTGGAAACACTACATCCTCTTGTTCTAAGCTCTAGCATTAGAAGAGTGTGCTTTTCTCTCTGTTTATGGAGCCATTTGGGTTTTTTAGGTTAGGAATTCACATTTGTTGGGATGAAATACCCTACCGTGCTATTCAACCTCTGTGTTTCTGGAAATGAAGCAATGAAGGCAAAAGACTAATTTCTTAGAGAATGCCTCATTCAAGAAATTAGTGCCTTTCTCTGCTAAAACACACAGAAAAATTGTAGTTCCCATTCTGGTTTCTGTTTCTGCACTCCACTGAGCTGGGAGACTCTGAAGTTTATTTCATGCTCTTGGAGCAGGAAACTTCTAGTTTTCCAAAGTAATTGCCTCTGTTCCACTTCACAGTAAGGGCCCCATGCTGATCTGACTGAAGCAAGCATAAAAATGCTACAGTGGATGTGGGTAGGTGTATTGAACTTTTCTTTTAGTGTCTTTTCCTGTTTATTAACTTAATTGCGAGGTATTATTTTCAATCTAAGTAAATTGGTTAGCACTGAATTTGAGTTCTGAGTTCAGAATAACACGTTTGAATTATGTATGACAGCTATAGAAAATCTGAAGATAACTTGACCTTGAATGGTTCTGTGCTGTCATTTATCCTGACAAATAAAGAATTTGTTTCCTTCCTCTCATTCTGCAAGGATCCAGGATGTATACTTGAAATACCATGCAGATAAAAATCAGCGGCAGACATGAGATCAATCACTGTTTCTGTTGATTACTAGTTCACTAGTTCCCCCCCCCCCCGTTGTATATATACACATACAAATATAAATATATACAGACCATCATTGACTTACAAATAAAAGGCAAAAATAAAACTATAATGAAGTGTTGTCACAAGCTACGGAGAAAAAATGTCTTCTTGCCACAGGATAATTTGTACTGTGCTTCAAAGAAAATCTGTTTCACATAAGGATACAAAATAACCTCTAGTTGTATATTCAGGGTCTAGTATGATATTTCATTCTCTGGTAAGATCTCATAAATAAGTAGTGCATCAGATGTTTAATGACATGCTCTGACTGTATGCACTTTTGTTACAGTACCACAAACCTAAACATATTCTTCTTTTGACTTCCTTTCTTATGCTGTCTTTGATAGAGCCTTACTCAGGTTTTTGGAAGACAGGCATAACAGATCTTGACATTGGCAAAGAAATACTGGGTTTATTTCATAGATATTTTCTTATAACTATTATAACTTGTTATGTTTATTAAAGTGACTTCTAACAAAGAAAATAGCATGAATCAAAATTATATATCTTCTAATCTTCCTTGCAAGTTTGGATTAAGATCAGGAGTTGGATCTGGAATTCACGCTGTTCCGTGTTCGGCAGGTCAGAATCAAGTTCTGGACACAAATTTTCTGTAACTCAGTTAAATTCAGATTCAGTCCATGTCTGGCCTTTGCAGGATAATCCAGTTCTTTGTGGGCTTAAAGTGTGAAAAATAAAATGGTAAGATTCAGATTTTGTAGGGGAAAACTCAGAAAGATGTAGAAATTGCAGGATAAGGGAATTTACCTGGCTTTAAGGTGTGTTTGTATTCATAAGCACGAACACGGTTTTAAACTGTCCAAACTGCATTTAATGTGCCTTTTGGAAAGGTACATATTTTCTTGTCAGCAAGGAGACCAATAGAGTGCTGGTCAAATTGTTCAGCCACCATTTAGCCTTTCTAGTGACAGCATTACAGTCAGCCTTGGTTCTAGAACTTCATTTAATTTCATTCACTGTAGGAAGGATGAGGAAGTGAATTGCATCTCAGTAATAGACACGTGGAAGGGGAAGGCATTGTTGTGTGTACTGAAGTAACAATCACAAGCTGGTCATGTCCAGGTTTATATTTAAGGCAAAAGCTTTGCCTCAGATGACTCATACTGGAATTATCCAAAATGTCCAGGTCCCACCAAAATTAATGGGCATTTGGCTGTATACCTAAAATAGTTAACAAACAGCATACGTATTAATACAAGAGTTATCTAGTTGCTTTCCCACATGCAAAATTCTTTACAGAACAGTATGTTTTTAACTGCATTCTGAAAGGCTTGTCTAATCTATGACTGCAATTTTAAAGCAGAAAACAAAACAGTGTTAGAGAAGGCCGGTTTGTGAGAATCAGGTGGCTCAAAAACCTCACAGTTCTTCCACTCCCTTGATTCACATAATTAGGTTAAGAGCGGCCGCCCACTTCAGACACTCCAGCCTACAGCTCCCTCCTACCCCAGCCAGTGGAGCCCAGCCTGGGGACCAGGGACCTGGGGTCTCTACCAAGGCTGCGGGACCCAGCTTCTACTTCTTTGTGTGCAGGGTCAGCCAGCAGAAGAGATCAGTAATAACTGTGTGCTCATTAGAATGTAGTGATTCTTCAGATGCAGTGAAGCTGAGAATCATGTATTAAAATGCCTCTGTGGTTAGTTCTCAAATGCTATCAAATTTTGGTAGTAACTTGTTGGAATATATTGCTGAATCTAATTTGTGGCTTGGTTACTTGTTTCATGCTCTTTTTGATGGGGAAATTTAGTTGTGTCTCCAGGTTTTCATCTTACATTTCAGTTAGTGCTTGAAAGATGATGGATAATCTTTTATTATATTCAAATACAGCCATATAATGTACTTGGCTTTGCTGGGTTTACATGTATATTGTGCTTGTATCCACCAAACAACAAGGAACTGCACTTTCAGTCGCTCTGTACTGTTGTCTACTGTAAAGCCTCAGATGAATCAGTTTAGTCAGTCACTGGAAAGAACAAGTTAAAACAAGTAGGAAGTGAGTTTCTGAAAGCCCTGTCCTCTCTTCTTCACATGAGTTGCTAGCCAGTGCACATGCTGGGAAGAGAACATAAATCCTGTTCCTACAGCTTGACTTCCCTTCCAATCTAAAAATAACAACCCTTAGTCTGGGATTAGCACAATTTTGGTGGGGGGCAGTTGGTCTGATGAGGTTTTTGTGCACTAGTTAGGCAACTTGGGAATGCTTTGGAGTTTTTCCTTTTCAATTTGGTGTGTATTAGTGTAAATAATCTTTCTCATAACAGTTTATGGCTCCTTGCATTGTCTGTTAAAATGGGTCTTAATTAAATTTTGGGGAAGACTTATATGTATCTGGGTTTTGTTTCATCAATAGGTGCCATATGAAGCAGCATCTGTCCTCAAGCGCCAGTTGCTTGTTTCTGCCCTCTGTTCACTGACCTCTTTTTTAGCCAATCCATTTGTGTGTCACATGATAAACTGTATTCAGGAACAGAATTTAGAATGACTTTTATTCTTTTTCCTGCTGCTGTTCAAACAATATTGGTTTGGTAATCCAGTATTCTCCTGTCTCCATGAGTAGCTGTTTCCATTTACTGGAGGATGGAAGGCATTGGAAATCAGCAAGTTGGGTAGGAAATGAGAGAAGGAGTGGGAGCTGTCTTAGCCACCAAAACCAATGTGTCTGTCAAGAACTACAGGGCTAGCCATCTTCCTAGCTGAAATCTGTAAATCCATTATGCGTTTTTCACACTTTTCTGTTCTTTGCCAGTAAAGTGCTGGCTGCTCTCCCTTTCTTCCTGTTCTCAACTTCAGCAGATTCTGTCTGAATTCTTTTCCTGAAACTTTTTCAGGGAGTTATATCTTGCTTAAGATTTATAAGCAGTAAATGAGGCTCTCCACGTATCCATGAGATCCTGTCTTATGCAGGACATTTTTCACAAGTAAATCAGCACATTCACTTCCAAAGGGCATTCAGTTAAACAACTATATACAAACATCCTCTGCATTCCTGCTTTTTAACATGAGTCAAGACACTAATTCAACCTCATCTCTTATAAAACACCTTCAGAAAGACAGGTAAATGAATGTATTGAGAGCAAAAATGGAAGTCCTACAGAACGTTGTCACGTTCCTCAGAAGTGGGCCAGGACATTAGATTTTGGGGCTAGTTTCAAGTTTACAGAAAGTTTCCAACACACATACTCATTGCCCAGGAAGGCTAGTTCTAGAGAAACCTGTCTGGAAATTCATTTAATGGAACACATGGAATACATTTTGCTCAGAAAAATCCAAGAAGTGGGAATGTGATTCCTAAAGTATAGCAAGATGGATATTTTTCCTATTCCCTTAATCTTTGTGTGAAGAGAGAAGTAATGAGAAACAACAATAGAGGGCTGGGGGAGAAGAAGGGTAGCAGAAGATTTCCATCCTGTAGACAAAACTAATGAAAGAATAATCAACTGTACTGTATGAATTCTTGCAGGTAGTTCCCAATGACTTAAATCAATAACCTTACAATGTAACCCAATAACTGTATAATATTTCCTTCCCACCTTGCCTTTTTCTTTCCCCATCTATAAAACATGTCCTTTCCTGTGGAAAAAGTACTGGCTTGAGTAATAGTACATGAAGTGAATAATGCTCTTTATCCTGCTGCTTTACAGGGTTTCCTGTACAGATGAATGACTCGGATCACTCGCTATTCCAGCATTCATTTCAAGGGTGCATGCAGTTTATTCATGTGGATGATCAACTGGTGGATTTGCACGCAGTGGAGCAAGGCCAACTGGGAAGCTTTGCCAATGTCACCATTGACATGTGTGCCATTATTGATCGGTAAGTTGTGGAGACATTGCTGATACTCTGATGCAATGATGCATCTTGCCCAAGCACGTGGTTAATGCTCCATCCCTGGCAGTGTGCAGGACAGGTTGGGCAGAGCCTTGGGCAATGTGGTCTAGCGTGAAGTGTCCCTGCCCATGGCAGGGGGTTGGAACTGGATGATCTTAAGGTCCCTTCCAACCCAAACCATTCTATGCATCTGTGATTCTTCGTCCTGCATGATCTGAGAATGTACAGTGATACAGAAGAGGTGGCATCAGTGCCTTCTGGTTTCACTGAATTCCTCAGAGTACTAAAGTAGGTCCACATGCTTGCACAACTGTGTATGTAATCAATGTTTAAACTTGACTAAAATAGTGCCAGTGATTGGGTTATTTTTTGTTTTTCCAAACTGAGAAGAGTAGTTCAGAATTATGGCAGGCTTTTGCTTTGATCCCTACCTTTTCAAGCACTTACCTGTAGTAATTTATCTTCCTCCTGAATAATAGTTTTTTCTTTGATGGCAAAAAAGAAAACATGAGCAAAGACAGGAAAGAGCAAGTAGCCCAACCTCTGAATGTAGGCAGCTTGGCTTATGAGAATTGCCTACATATTAAATTCATTACAAGTTTGCTGGAAAGCTGAAAATGGCTTTTGAGAATTTAGAAAGAAGCAGAAATTCAAGATCATAGAACCCTACAAGGATTCAGGTAAGAAGGCACCACTGGAGTTCATCTGGTCCTAGCCCTGCCCAAAGGCAGGGCCAATTTGAAATCTGTGTCAGGTTGCTCAGGGCCACAGTCAGTAGAGCTTCGAGAACGTCCAAGAATGGAGATTCCACAGGCTGAATGACTCTGGGTCTTAGCAAAGAGTGGCACAGTTAAGGTAAACAAATGTGTGTGCTTTTGAATTCCTACTGAAGGTAAGAGGATCTCAAAAGAGATTAATGCTACTGAGGGAAAAATGCAATGCAGCATACTGCTTTGGTCTTACAAAATACTGTCTCTTCCTGAAATGTAGGCATCAGTTTGCACTAAACAAGTTGTGGTGATCTGACTGTGGCCAGCAGCCAAACACCTGCCCTACCATTTTTCACTCCACTCTTCCAGGAGATGGTGTGGGGAGGAGGTGGGGAATAGAAGTGAAAAGGCTCATGGTTTAAGATGGTAGTTTAATAAGAATGGGAGTTTAATAAGAAATGCGAAAAACTGCACATGCAGGCAAGTGAGAAGGGTAATTCGTTCACTACTACATCAGCAGGCAGTTGTCCAGCTGCTTCCAGGGAAATGGGGTCTCAGCAATTGTCATGCGTGTTTGGAAAGAGAAACATCCCCACCCCTTCCTCCTCCATTCCCTGAGATTTTATTGCTGAGCATGACACTGCATAGTATGGGATACTGCTATGGTCAGTTTGGGTCAACTATCCCAGCTGTGTCCCCTTCTAACCTCTTGCCCGCCCCCTTCCTTGTGGCCTTTATGGGGGAGAGCTTGGAGCAAAATTGCTGGTGCTGTGCAAGCTCTGTTCAGCAGGATCCAAAACAGTGGTGTGTTATCAACACTGGTTTACCCGAACTGAAGAACAGCACCGTACAGGCTGCTGTGAACATAATAAACTGGAAACTTCATCCCAGCCAGACCCAGTATTCCATTTTAGCAATATCAGTGTTGAAGGAGCATGTGGTGTGCCAATGAGTCGTTGTCCTGGCATGCATGGCTGCTTTAGATTGCTGCTTCTCATGGACCTGTTGAGGGCTGAAGTTATACTGAAAAGAGGAAGTGAAGAGCTGCTGTCCTAGCGAAGTTTATTCTATCTCCTCACGTACAACTAAAATTAGAAAGGTCTCACTGGTTAGTATCTCAGAGTTTGAATTGCTCACTTTTATTCTGAATACCTGGTTTTGGAAATGTAAATGGACTTGCAAGAAAGGATGGGAAGATACATCTAGTTAAGTCTCTGCTTTTTCCCCAGTGGACAAATCTAAGTTTATGTGACAGTTTGTATTGATCTTGTTTATGCCAGCATCTATTAGAAATAATTCCATCATCATAGTGAAAGTAGTCAGAATTAGGCTTTTGCAATGCATTACAATGTAGTTGGAATTAACTTAGAATGTAAGATAACTAGAATCAGGTTTACAATGCACTATTGGAAAATAGGACTTAAAGCTTCCTGTATGTCAAGCAGCTTACTTTTGAATTGAACTTCATATTGAAGTTACTATTCATATGGTATTTCTTTTTATAAGATATAATAATATATATTGTTATTCATTATAATGCAGCACCATATGCCATATATGGTATTATATGAAATGCCTTTTACTGTGTTAAAATATTATGCTTTATATACTGGACTTATTTTATATACCTTATAACATTTGTATTCATAATACATTTTAATATAAATAACACTGGTTTATGTATGTTTCTGCATATATGCTTTCTTTATCTAAGGAAATGTAGTCTCACTCTCTTTTTCTGCCACCTTAGACACTTACATCATCCTGAATTATATAAAACAAAACTATATATCTTACATTTATGCTTCCTAGGCACTGGAAGTCTGTGTTACAGATTAACAATTGTTATTCTGCAACAATCAAAGGGAATTAGGATAATATTAAAAGAATTTTCTTAGGGTTGTTTGGGGTTTTTTTCAAGGATTGAGATGTAATCCAATTTGTTATTTTACCATGATCTAATTTTTTTCTTTGTAATCTGAACTTTGAAGCAAACCCTTTGACTAAGAAGCAATAATGCCAAGCTTTAGATGTGACTGTTTTTTGTGGCTTTCTTATGAACAAATAAGAGTTTACAAGCACTGCTATTACCATATGCCACTATATATAACATCTTTTATGTGTCTTTCTTTTAAAGGATCCAAGTACCATGTGTACAATATATTAGCTTAATTTCATTTCCTTTGAAATGGGAAGGAAGATATTTGTGTCTGTGATACTACTATCCTCCTGCCTTTTGTAACTTGTTTAGTTCTGAATCATAAAGGCTTCAGTCATCATCAACATGGAAATTGCTTTCATAGCCACACTTCAGTGAAGACCCCCACTGGGCAAAAAGATAAGCTGTCACAATGAATTATTCTTACTGCAGAATTCAGCTATTTGGTTGGGGGAAGAAAAGGTGAAGTTGCGAATGGTGGCATTTTTCATCATTAGCTACAGCAGATAGTAAGGAAGGGACAGTTCTCTCTATAGGAACATGACAAAAGCTGTGGCGAGTTCTCTTGTTGCAGCTGCCTGGAGCTAACTGCTCCCGTGTTCTGCCAAGCTGAACAAATGCCCTGTATGGAAAAGGTTTCTGCATTTCCGTTCTAGTGGGTTTTTAGGATGTTAGAATAGTCACATCAGAGCATTACACTTGTACTTGGGAGATATGTGTCAAACCAGTACCTCATTAGTCTTCCTCTCCTCATATGAGCATTTTGCTATTGCAAAGACTACAGGCTGAGATCTCATTCAAAGTGAAGACCAAAGCTAAGGAACAGTCTCTTTTTAGTGATGACCAAATATTAAAAGTGCGTAGAATTTCCTGCAGATATAAATATGTACAGCAATTACAAGGAGTGAAAACGCTACTGAGAAAAAATAATCATTCCTGTTTGTGTATCTTAATTACCTTTAATTGTATTAGCAATGGAACCTGCTTTGTTTTCACACTGATCAACATGCTATACTGCTTGTGACAGCACAGGTCTCTGTGTACCTCCTTTACTTATGATTAACAAACTAACTTGTTACAGGCCAGATGGTACAGTTGTACTTTAGGATTTTAGCACAAAACATTGAACAGGAGTTATAACTCACAACTAATTTATCCCAGCAGTCTTGGAGAATTCCAAAGCTCACCTGATTTTGTTGTGGCTAGAATTATGGATTTTAATAATGAAATCACAATGAGGAGATACTGAAATGGTTTCAAAACATAGCGTCCAATCTGTCATTGTGAATTATGCAGAACATCTGCCAATTTTAACAAAATCTCTGAGTACCATAAGAGGTGAAATGACAGAGATAAATGAACAAAAGCAGTAGCAAGAATGTTTCTGTGTCTGCTTTCTGTGTTTCATGAATGAGTGAACTGTGGGATGCTGTCCATAATACA